>JBBPDE010000026.1:8183896-8208737 GCA_037974605.1 Nannopetersius ansorgii | reverse complement strand
GTGTGGCTGTGGGTGTGTGTGTGTGTGTGTATGTGTGTGTGTATGTGTGTCTGGGTGTGTGTGTGTGTGTGTGTGTGTGTGTATGAGTGTGTATGCGTACTTGTGTCTGTGTGTCTGGGTATTTGTGTTTGAATGTATGTGTTAGCGTGTGTGTATTTGTACATGTACGTGTGTGTGTATCTGTACGTGTGTGTGTGTATGTGGCTCTGCATCAGCAGACTGGTGTGGGCTCTCTAATTGCCCGTGCTGAGGCAGTATCCAGTGTGCTGGTGTGAAGGCTGTAGCAAGCAGTTCGATGCAGCTGCCTCTCTCCAGCTCCCTCCAACACCCAGCAGGACTGCCCCCTAATTGTGTTGGCGTGGAGCTTTTTTTTTTTTTTTTTTTAATCTTTCTTCTTTCACCTCCTCCTCCAGCCCTGTCTTAGCTTCTATCTCGCTCTCGCTCTCCCTTTCTCTCTCTCTGCACTGATACCCCTGATCCCCCTGGCTAACCACCAGAATCTTTCTAGATCTCACTGCAGTGCAAGAACAGCCCTTGCTTCTT
The DNA here is from genome assembly GCA_037974605.1 of Nannopetersius ansorgii. Classification (NCBI taxonomy): domain Eukaryota; kingdom Metazoa; phylum Chordata; class Actinopteri; order Characiformes; family Alestidae; genus Nannopetersius; species Nannopetersius ansorgii. The sequence continues at coordinate 8,208,194 of JBBPDE010000026.1, read as the reverse complement.
ATTTGTCTACACTCAAATGTTCTATATAATAAACAATAAAAGCTTATTGTTTGGTTCTATATTTTATATTCATAATAATGAGGGACTAAATGGTACGTTTTGAAACTTCACCAATGTTAACTAGTTTTTCAACTGCAAAGAACCATTTAAAGGTCCTATAGGGCCCACATTTGTATATTTTATTTTATTTTATAATATATTTGTAAATTTCTTTCCCTCTGGATTTCCTTCTGGATTTAAAATAATCATATTTTTTTACATAACCATTTTTAACTCACTCTTTAGCTCTGAGAATGAAGCTGGGTGTTTTTGTGACCATGTGTTCAAGACTAATATGCAGAAACGTCTGAAGCAAGGCTGGCTGGAGTGACGCAGGGCCGCTCTCATGCTCCTCTGCCACGTGAGCCCCCCCCCCCGAAAAAAATCACTATGTGCCTGCGCAGGCATGGAGAGAACCACTGAGAACAAGAAGAGGAGGAGGAGGAGGATATTTCCTGGGAGACCTGCATGGGGGTGGAACCCCTACTGCTCACTTTCATTAAAAACAGCAAATTGGCATCGCTGAGACCTAAAGCCTTTAGATCCCTGAGTCGATGTATGTTCCGCTTGTACTGAACTCTCTCTACCTCTGTTTATCTCTCTTCCCCCACTCTCCTTTTACGTGGGAGGGGGGAAAGGGAATGCAGGACAATTTGATCTGTTACCAGGTTTAGCACTCTCTTTCTCTCTCTCTCTCTCTCTCTCTCTCTCTCTCTCTCTCTCTCTTTCTCTCTCTCTCTCTCTCTCCCCCTCTCTCTCCTTCTTCCTGATCATCTATCCTGTTGGACAGGTGGCATGTACAGTATGTGACCCTGTTTAGTGTCCAACTCACCTTGATTTGGGTTAGATTATAGTCTCATTGACCAGAATATGCATAGTTCAAGTGATAATGTGTAAACCATATGTCCAGTGACAATTTTGTAATGCTGTCTAAAGTAACTCGAATATGTAAACCAACATAATGACTCCCAATTAACTATCCATACTCCTACTTTGATTCATTTTTTAGGGATGTCTGAAAAGGAGGGAAATCTGCTTCAGACTCATGGGCACGAGCACACAGCCTCAAATGCATTTACTGTACTGTTACACAAAATCAAACTATGACTAAACTGTACTCATTATGACATCCTGAGTTTGATATAATAACTAAACTCCAGTTGATATGTATTATGTCTGGGGAAACTGGGGGGAAATTCCAGAAAACTGGGAAAAGTCTGCGAGAACGTACAGAGTAATATATACAGCAGTAGAGTATAGGCAGTCCATCAGGAAGGGACTTTTGAACTGATTCATTTTTAATTGAGTAATCATTTATAATAAAGTAATAGAGACAGGCCTATTATCAACACAGCAGTGTCACCGACATGGATGTGTGCATGGCGCTGGCATGAAGGCTCAGTGGTGACTCACGTTAGGGTCACTGCAAGTCTGACACTGACTTTCCATCCACGAAAAATCAGTTTCGTAAGGCTAGATTCAGGTTTTCAATGCCAATTAGACATAACACTAATGATAGAATGCCAGGAGTAGGGTTCTGTAACCCTTGCCTGTTCCACACTCTGCTTAAATGTAAAGGAATGTCTATAAACACTGTTTGGTTCTCAGCTCCAGCCATGCATCCTATTTTATGGTGAAGCTCGAATGGAGAACTGAGAGCAGAAACCTCCTAATTAGCATCCACTGTGCTAGCATGACCATCACCAGAGAGATAGCCAGTCAATAAGAGACAGATAAGGGTGAGCTCCTTGCTAGGCTCGTCTGTTGCCCTGGGAGATGGAGCTGATGAGCGACTGCGCTGCACACCTCCATTCACGCCCATTGTTAGGGAGGTCGGCGAATGTTCCAGCAAGGGCACTGAAGTACATGGCATAATAGGGATGTCTGTGAGATCAAAGATGTCCTTTAATGTGCTGGAACAGGCTCGCTCGCTTACCTTGTGTTTTGGACATTTTATCGAGAATGTGTCCTCCTCGAATATGCAGCCTGAGAGGGGAGGAAGAGAGAGTGAGAGAGAAGGCAATGAATCAAAGACAGAAGTCAGTCATCAGGGTTGCAATCAAAGGATGAAACTCAGCTGCGCTTTTCATCTCCTGATTCAAGTCAATGCGCTTTTCATCTCCTGACTCAAGATGCCTTGCTCTTATGTTGCTGATGGTAGAATAAGGTTTTATGGGATGTCTCTAAAGTACATGCACAGAGGCTCAGGTCACAGGTAAACAGGAAGATGGGACCATAGGTTGGAGGACAGATATACATGCACACACAATAAACTTCTATCACTCGCACTTACCTGCTTCTTTGGCACAGACATAGTGGTATGTGTAAGTACAGTTCTTCCATTGGCAGCTGATGGAGGCTCCTTCACTCTGGCATCTGGAACAGTTCTGTAAAGGCACAAGATATGATTAAGGTTTTCTCTCATTTAAGAGCTTTATATTCACAGTCAATATATGAGAGTAAATGTATGAGAGTACTGTATTATGAGAGTACATGCATTTTTCTGGGCCTGATTCTGGAGCATCCCAGCCATCGAGTTTACATAGGTGCGTTACAGTAGGATACAAACTTTGAGACAAGGGGTTCTCTAGAAATGCCCTGAATTAGTGAATAAGTTTACATTCTCAAAACAAAACCTCTTTTTTTTGCTTTATTATATAATTCTGGACCATTGTTCCATTTATCTTAAAATGTTCATACAATGTAATGATCAGCGTTTTGAGGTTCACGAAGCTTTGATATGTTTATATAATAATCAGAAGTATTATATTGACTATATGCTTACAGTGACCGCAGATTCGTGTGCAGCTTCCCTCAGTCCATACAGTTTGCCCGAAACCAGGATCACACCGTTAGTCCAGATGGCGCAGGCCTCATGTGCCCAGTGCTCTTTAGCCTCAGCCTCCTGCTGCAACCTCTGCAGAGCAGAGAAACCGTCCTCCTCTCCAGCAGGGGGAGCCTCTTCACCAGCTGTCCCCTGCAACAGCTGCAGTCTTTTGAACCTCATTCTCAAGCCAAGACGAGTTCTAAGTTGTGCCCTTCTTTCTCTCCTCGGCTGCCCGCAATCTCCTTCACTCGTCCCTTCCTGAAGCGAGTCTTTTTCCCCTTCTCTCCTCAGAGCATTGATCTGTTCTGTGCTGCAGCTGGTGGCCACGTCCTTTCCTCTGTCTCTGTTTTGCCTGAAGTCCTCCTGCCGCATTAAAGATAGTGTTTTCCGTGGTATGCTATCCGCAGGGTAGTATGGGCCGCACAAGTCCCCAAGCTCTCTGTAATTCGCTGGCTTTCCACATAGGCAGCATACTAGACACCTGTCAGTTAGACTTTTGTTAACTAAGGGCCCCTGAAGCATCACTGACGAGTTTGGTATTACCTTGGTAAGTGTGACTGGATTTTTAATTTTCAATAAGCTCTTTTTTTTCGCCGGAGCGAGCAGCTGCTCCTCCTCTGGCCTGTTTACAATTGTGCAAAGGGAGGCAAGCTCTCTGGAGCTGTCAATGTGTACATATGGTCGGAAAGAACTTTTGCTTTCACTCTCCTGTGGTTTTAAAAAATCGGACAATTTCCCCTTCACGGTAGGAATACTTTTGCATTTAGTCTTAAGCTTGTGTCTCTTTAAAGTGACTTTGATGACATTACCGTCTTGTTGGGTCTTTTTTTTAGGCCCAGGTTTTTTTTTGACCTTTTGACCCTCTTCCTTTATCGGGCACTGACCTAGGGCCTCCTCCTGTTTTTTTTTAAGCGATGGCCGTCTGCCTCTTTTGGGTTTGATGATTATAGAACACGTTTCCGTAGGACACTGTTTGATCTCTGCCTTATCACCTGTGTCTGGGAACAAAGTGGAGGGTAAAGGTGATGGTGGTGGTGGTAGTGAGGGTGAAGGTGCAGAGGGAAAGATGGGTACATCATCCTGAGTCTGCTTAAGCTGTTCTATAACCGGCACATTGTTTGCTAGCTCAGCGTCTTTCCTCCTCTTCTTCCGTTGCTTCAAATGCATTTCATGGTTATTTTTGATGGCTCTCTGTTTGGCTAACCTTGGTGTATTAATAATAAGGCTCCGTGTTTCTAGTGTCACATCTGATGTGTCCGTGCACTCAACAGCAGCCCACTTTCTACGCTTCTTCTTAGGGGGTTGGATACATGCTGTGTCTGGGGTCTCTCCAGTGCTAACTGCGTTCTCACCCTCCTCCAGAGCCACCTCTGGGGTGTTTCCCATTTCTCTCTTTTCTGTTACTTGTGGTTCTGGTGCTGGCTTTGATGCTGATTCTTCTGGTTCTGCTTGGATGGTTAGAGGTTGTTTTTTAGACGCTGGAGATGTGATTTTCTGAACCAGAGCTTCATATTTAAGTCCTCTACCTTTCCTTGGAGGCAGATATTTTGTTTTAGTAGGACACTGAGGAGGCATGCAAGGTGTGTCAGTGATATCTTCAGGGGACGTGTTATCTTTGGTCAGATTGCGGCTCTCGGATGGTTCTAATTTATGTCCCCTCTTTCGCCGTCCCCTGGAACTTTTGGCTCCAGCCACTGTTTTTAAAGGATCCTGTGTTTTTGTTTTTTTACTAGCTTTGACACCTTTCTTTTTCTTTGCTGGATCGGATGACTGTAAACTAGACTTTCTTTTGACAGAAACAGGCTCATTAGGTTGACTAAGTGAATCTGTGCAGACATCCTCATGGTTGGGAGAGTTTAGGTTTGATGTTTGGTTCCCACAGGGCTGAGCTGCCACCACTTCCTGTGTTTGTGTCTCTGTGAATTTCATTGTTGATGCCTCAATCAGTGTCTGTCTCTCTTTTTCCTTGTCCTCTGTAATTCTTACCTGTGTTGGTTTCCTTGATCTTAAAACCATGGACTTTTGATCTTTTAAGGCAGACTTTTCAGAAGTGCTTTCCAGTGACGTTTCCAAAGGGGAGCTCATAATACTGTCTGTAGAGGTACCCAAAGTGGTACCAACAACAGTATCCAAAGTGTTCGCTGTGTTTTCTTGTTGATCCGTGGTTACACTAATGAAGTTTGTGTCTTTAATACGTTCTATGATAGCCTGTAAATTGTCCTCATTTTTTACTGATTTGATCTTAGAATTGAGGCCTCTTGGTCGTCCAGGGCCTTTAGGAATTATTCCTTCTGTAGGCTTTGAACCAGGTTTTGGACCAGACTTCAGAGCAGGTATAGCTGGAGGTTTTGGACCAGGCTTTGGACCAGGTTTTACAGTCGGCACAGCCCCTGGCTTTGGGCCTGGTTTGGGTCCAGTTTTTGAGTTGGGTTTAGGGCCAGGCTTTAAACCAGGCTTTGGGCCAGGTTTTGAACTTGGCTTTGGGCCAGGTTTTAGACCGGGTTTTGGGCCCGGTTTTGCACTAGTCTTTGGACTAGGTTTCAGAGAAGGTTTTGGGCTAGGTTTAGGTCCTGGCTTCACCACTGGTTTTGGGCCAGGTTTCGGACCAGGCTTTGGACCTGGCTTTTTTCTCTCTGGAGAACAAACCTTTGGGGTACTCTGAGACCCAAAGGAGCGTGTACACATCCTGGATGGTAAACTATCTGATACCAGTTTTGGTGTTTGACATCCAACGTCCAGCTGAGCTGTCCCCATCTGATCAGAGAAGAGGGCACTGTTACTTGAGGACATACTGGGCTTTTGAGAAGATGGTGGAGCTCCATCTCCATCCACACTCGGCTGTCTCTGGATTCCTGCATTTGAATGGATCTGTCGTCTTCTTCCGCGTGCATGCTTCCTACCCAGCAGTCTTGGATGTGCAGATGGAGCTAAGGGCTCTGGTTTCGCTGATGGTGTGACGGCACTGGGGCAGCTTATACCTGGCTCCATATCTTCATCTCCTTTCTGTGGAGAAGGTGGAGTATCAGCCCATGATGGTGCAGAGTGCAGTATTGACTTGCCCGGCAACTGAGGAGAGTCAGGCTCTAGCACCTTTGCATCGCTGCGATCGATGTGATCCCTTGCCTGAGTCTGAGGTGTTGTTTTCTCATTGAGAGTTGAGAAGCCAGTCTTGACAGAGCGAGACTGAGGTGGAATGTCACATATGGCTGACCTCCTTTCACTGGTTCTGTGTGCTGTGTCTTGGGCAATGCTCTCTGTAGATTCCATGTTAATCAGTGGTCCACCGGCTATCTCTTCTGGCTTAGTACAGACTTCTGCAGAGGACTCATCTGGTTTTACTTTATTATTAACCACCTCTTCAGTGGGTGTCAGACTTCCCTTCTCCTCACTCACCTCAGTGGCCAGATGGGATGAGACAGACTGCTGTTGCCCAAAGGAGGCATTCAATCCCTCAGTGACTGACCATCTCTCTTCTGAAGACTCAACCTGAGAGGTGTGTGAGTTCTCTTCTTTCCCAGGTACATATTGATTGGACTCAAGGACATCTCTTGAAATAGCTGGTGATGCCACAGCACTTTCAACATTAGGCTGGGGTTCGGATTTGAACATTTTAGATTTCATTTCGGAATCCTCGGATTCCTTGCAACTGAGGTTTGAAAGACCATGTTCCTTCTCAGCAAAATCACCTTCCTCGGCCTCATATTTGTTTTTCAGTTCCTGGTAAACAGTTCCATCTGCTTCATAAGAATAGCTCTCATCTGACACGGTTTTATTTATCTTATGGAACAGAGAGGGACATTTCTCTTCCTCTAACCACTCCTGTTGCCTATCAGTTGCCTCAATGATCTCTCCTTTGCATTCATGTTCTGTAGATAGCGCCCCCTTCACTGTTTCCTTTTCTTCAGCTATTCTCTCACTCCAGGCAGATTCCTCAAAGTTCTCCTTTAGAGTATTCTCAGCCTGCTTTAAGTCTAGTGGGGAATTGCTCTCCTGCTTCAGAGGGCTTGGGGCTGTTACACTAATAGGGGACCTCTCTTCTCTAATGCCTCTGTGAGAACTGTTCTGTTCCTCCCCAAATGGCACTCTCTGCACCCTCGGATCACAGCTAAGATTATCCTCAGAGGTTGCGCTCTGCAGACTCCGGACAGAGTCACCTGATCTGATGGACATGTCATCTGCTGAGTTCATTGAACAGGTAGACACTGTGTCTAGGCTCAGCTGGGAATGTGCCGAGGCCTGTGTTGGGCCTTTGCTTTGGCCAAAGTAGTAGTAGTTTCTTTCGATCTGATCTTCAGTGCTGCTGGAGTACCCTCCCTCTTGCATCTCACCCGTCATTGATCTTGGGTTGCCAAAAGTATCAGTGAGGCGAGGACCACACTGTTGGCTTTCAGGACATGAAGAGTCCTCCATAGGTCTTAACTGCCCCCTATAGTCCTCTCCCTTTTTAGGCTGGTTTCTTTTACCTTTTTTGTTGGCCATGAGAGCCTCTGAAAGCAGTAGCTGCTGGACATTGTTGGAGATACTCTCGACCTGAGATGTCAGAGCATTGAGGCTCCACAAGCTCGGGTTAGACAAAAGCTTCTCAGAGAAACGTTCCTTCATTGACGTAGAGTAGCTCTGGGACTGGTGGTTCACACTGGGCGATGGGTGAGTGTGTGGAGGTATTAACATGGTCTGGTCTTGCAAACCTGCAGAGGAGGAGGAAGCTGTAGGATTGATTTGTTGACCGTACTGAAACGTATCAGGATTGGGCATTAAGGGAGAAGGAGTGGAACTATATGAAGGAGATCTGCCCACAGATCGTGCAGGTGAATGGCTGGAGCTTGGACTACAGTTCTGGTAGTACTGCTCAGGTGACCTCACAGAAATATCAGTGATGCAGTAGTTCTGTTGAGGCTGATTGTAATGTTGGAATTTCTGAAGGTTTTCCGGTGTACCTGACATTCCTTGAAGTGAAGCCTGCTGTTCAAATCCAGTTCTTGAAGAAGGCTGCTGGTAACCATAACTATTCTGAGGTCGATAGCTTGGCTGTTTCAGGCTGCTATGGTTACCCATCTGCCTTGAATACTGGGCATTAGGTGCCATTCCATAGCCACTTTTGTAGCTGTGATGAATTGGGTTGCATTTCTCCATGTAAGACGAGGAGGTTGAGGAGGGTGCTTGAGAGTGCTGGGAGAAATGAATGTGGCTCTGTGGGTACATCAAAGGTGACGGAGTGGGATTGGCTGGATGGCCTTGTTGATGGGGGCTCGTATAAACTGGGGCAGAAGGTTGTGAGGGGAGATGGCATTGACTTTGAGAAATGGCAAGCATATTTTGCTCTAGGTACTGGGATGACCCGCTAACACCAGGCTCAAGACGGCCCACCATGTCCTGCTCATACTGAGACATTTGTGCAGACTCCTCCCACTTCTGTAAATGTCCCTCACTCATATACTGGGCCGAGTATCCGGAGCTCATGTGGCTGCTGTAGCCAGATTGCAGATGCTGGCTTGGTGCTTTGCCTCCTCTGTATGGTTTCTTGGCTTGAGCTGCACTGCTGCTGTAGCTGGGGTAGGTCTGCTGCCCATAACAGTCTTTAGGTCCTGCTCCTGCTGTCGGCATCCCTGCAGCAGCAAGAGTGTGCGCCTCGTAGCCCTGTCTGGTCTGGCCGTGATGATGTCTGTAACTCTCAAGGCGTGATAATTCATGGGGTTCCTGCTGGTAGCAGTGCTGGTTGCCATGGAAACCACTCCGCTCTCTGAAGGACTGCATGGCTCCAGCTAGGGGGCTCTTTTGGAAAGAGAGAGAGAGAGGGAGGGGAGAGAAAGAGTGTTTAGTGGCTTATGTTATCCCTTCTATCAGAGTTCAGTGTGTTATTTATTACAATCAAGTTGAATTGAATTTCTGATTTTTATCATAGGACAAACTGAATTGCAACACAAACACAGACTACTCAGTCATTCAGAAGATCAAAACATTAACCTCCATTTAAGTAACACAACATTTCATTTTTTTTGCAGTATCAATTGTTTTGATATTACATTATATCTGGATGTTCTAGCCCCTTATATGTTAGAAGCATCCCTGAAATCAGGTTTACAAAAACATTTACGTTGTAAATTCTTGCCAAATTCGGTCTTTGACGATTTGATTTGCTTGAACAAATGCCTACATTTGAAATACGCTTCTCGTTTCATAATGGGGGATGTCTGCTTATCCAGACAGTTTGTTTATTCGAAGATTTCACAACTGATTGGCGTGGCAAGTAGCCTGTATCTTAGTTTTGTGATACTATTCATACTCATAGGTTTAAAATTGGCCAACAAATTAAGTGTACTGATCTAGTTTTGTAGTCCAGGAGCCCCCAGGAGAAGATTTGAAAATCCAGGCTAGCGTGGATCATGCATTACTAAAATTGCCAAGAGCGTCCAGCAGTGTACAGCTGTACTGTTAATGTTGTCACCCAAGACGTGGTACACGATCTGCATTGTTGCACTGCCTTTGTCTGTTTAATATGCTGAAACATGGACTCCTCCGCTAATGTCACCCACAAATCCTTTCTGTCCTCAGCAATGCAGGCTGAGCTCCAGTTAGTTGGTAAAGAGTGTCTGTTTTATGGACGGATGGAGGCACTATAAAGGGAATAGTGTCACCTAGAGACAGTGCCGGGGAGGCTCTTCCGTCTCTGCACTCCAGTGTTGGGAGCCTGTCGAGGGACGGCCACCTGGTCCCATCAGATGCTTGCATTACTCATCTCACTAGCGCACTGTCTGAAGTCACCAAGCCCCTAAGCTCACTGCTCCCCTCCAGCAACGGCACGGCAGCCTCCCAGGAGGCCCTCAGCCATCTATTACTGGTTCAGTGGTGCTGCTGTGCTTGTTTACACAATGACCCAAATAAGATCACTTGGGATGCGAGCTCCAGGACCTCAAAGATGTATGCTGGAAATATACAAGCAGTGCATTTTTAGCATGTTTGATTGTGCTTTTTCTAGTGAAACGCAAGTGCTGAGAAACTTTTATTTTTCTGTCTGTATCATCACTCTGTGTGATGATGCTTCAGTGACGGCATAGGACACGCAGATCAGCCATGCCATGAAAACCACCTCCCGAATATTGTCTACGTCCCCATCACGCTGCCAGGACAGGCCTGGCTGTAATGAACTGTATAGTCTTACACCATTCTATCATATTCAGCACTGACTTTTTGTGCTACAGTAGCTCTTGTGTGGGATTAGACCAGATGGGCTAGCCTTGACGTCCATGACCCTGTCGTGGGTTCACCGGCTGTTCTTTCTTGCACTGCTTTTGGTAGGTAACCACTGCATACTGGGGACCCTATTGTTTTTGAAATGCTCTGAATCAATCGTCCAGCCATCACAGTTTGGCCTTTGGTGTATACGTCATCTGTCAGAGGTTTAAATGTCATGGTAGATTATTAATGTCCTGTATTTGTTTTCTTAAGGAACACTGTATATGATTACACACGCCTGTGCTGACAAGTCCATACTATGTATGGCTTTACTATCGTATAGCAACTATAGCTACAGGCTAAGATAAAGCTAATTGCTATTGATTTTCACATAATCTGGCCAAAGTCTAACATCGTCATTTTCTCACTGCGGTGGCATTACACTTATTTGTTTATTTTAGTGATGCTGAGCATGAAAACTTGCATATGATTTCAAACTGAGACTTCACACATGGGAACAAAACACAAATGCACTAAAACTGTCATCTATGTTTAAACGACACAATTTAGGTTCCAATGTTTTTGTCCATGGTATTACAGGCACATAACCTGTCAGGAAAAAACAAACAATTTTGCAATTCCTTCTTGACATCTCAGAAGATGAAAGACTAACTCTGTCCATATTTAATAAAATCCTTTTATATTTGTATACCAGCAGCTCACAAAAAGAGGGTACCAGTGTCACTCACGGCATAATAAGTGAATGCTACATGACTGCAGTGTTTGTAATGCAGCAGTGGACTATGTTCAGGAAAAGCTCAGATTTGAGTAACTTTGTCCATTGTTTTACAGTCAGTAGCTTTACAATGTTACTGATGCTCAGTGTAACAAACCACATATTACACTTGAATTACACATCAGTACCTGTTTGATACTGCTATGACAGGATGACTGATAGTCTCATTAAGGAATTAACAGTAAACTGTGATATTAAAACTTTGAAAGACGGGGTGTTATCACAGTTGGTTCCAGTGCGTCTTCCACAGTTTCACAAATGCCCAACGAGACCTTCAGCACCCTTTGCAGAGGTGTGTATCTGAATAATGCATTGTCTGTTTGAACAAGAGCAAGACGTCACCTCTGATTGTCACGCTCTATACTAACTAATCACACACACAGTGAACACACAATGCTGCCTTGATCACATCATTTCTACTGGAACTTCAGTAGGAATTTCTCCATCTTTCTTTATTTCTGTCTCTCTAGGTGTCTCTCCCTCCTGCTGGTGGATGGAGAATTTGGCACGAAAGCTCCTCCCAAGTTTGTTTACATCTCTGTGTTGTCTACCTCAGTTATGCATGCTAGGGGAGCTTACACACACACACACACACACACACACACACACACACACACACACACACACACACACACGTAAAAGTGCAGAATCTTTAGTTCCCATCCCTATTCCTGACCTTGGCATTTTGATGCCTTATTCTATATTAGCCCTGTATTGGTGATGCTATTATATTTTGACTTATGGCAAGAGACTTATTAATAGTATTTGCGCTAAAACTACAGCCTAAACCAGGCATTACTCCTTCATATAACCATCAGCGTAGTGCCTGCTAATATAAAAAAAGCAATTATGGGGAGTATTTTCACTCTTTGGGATTTGTAATCTAATAAACCAATAAATCAGGTGTTTGGCATTTGCCAATATGACAGCTGGGGTTAAGGGATTAGAGGGTGTAAGGCAACCTGCGGAAAATGAGCCTGCAACCAAAAACATTTGACTGATGAACAAATACCCATGTGAGTGACCACTGTAGAAGAAATGCCATGATAGTCAAATCAAATGTCCTTTCTTTAGATATTTAAAAGGCGGGGGTGGGGGGGTTGGATCAGCCTTAGACAATTGGTTTATGACGAGAGCTGGAGGGTCAGACCAAGGGTCAATTTAAATTAAAAGCAGAAAATGAATTAAACCGTCCACCTGCAGGATCTGCAGCGGAAACGCGTGGATGAGTTTCAATCCGTGAATAAAATTACAGTTAATCTCTTAATTGAGCCAAATTGAATTAAGTGACCCAAGTCAGCCAGCCCAGACAAGTTAGACATGTTCACCTGCCACATACAAAGTCTGCATTTGAAGAGTAAGGTACGTTCCTATGGAGCTAATCCTGTTTAATGTAGAAGGTTTGTACAGCTGTGGTGATGGTTGGGGAGATGCAAATTGGATTGAATGCTTTGGTTCATTCCTGACTGAGTGCAAGGTGCATTTCTCAGAGACGTCACTTTGATTGACAGAGCTGCAGTTTTCGACCCTACCTTTCATTGAACGTTCAGGCACAGCGGTGCACAGCAGTCACTGAGAAATGAGAGAGCTTATGGGCAGTAGGCATGTGGAAGGGTCCAGAACATTCTGTCCTGCTTTTGCTTAGTCCTGTTGGTCACTTTCATGATTTATCTGCAGAATATGGAAGCTAGTTATTAAAGAGAGCCTATTACTGGACACTTGGAGGAGCAAGGCTGCTATTTCTGGTGCATTAAGTAATACATTTCAATATGGCCCACATTTTTTTCATCACAAATTAATCACAATTGTCCAGTAAATGAATTGCGTATACTTATTTTAGACTCATGCTAAAGACTTGTCTTAAAGATGTATCATGATGTTGCTTTTCAACTGACAGGGATTGATACAAAATTAGATGCAGTACTGACACTTGCAGTAACTGAGTTACCTGGAATAGACATTGTTTATTATGCCAAAATCATCAAGAACTCTAATTGTATTGACTTGTCTTTTTTATTTTAAGACATTAAATTCTGAACAATTGCAGCACTAGGTTAGTAAAGTGACCATTCTGTCATACGTGAACACACCACTGCACGCGGTGTGAACTGACCTTTCAGGTGGTGGAAGCGAAAGAAAATCTAGCCCTTCACTTGCAGCAGCACCACCCAACAGAGTTAGTGAGCATTTTTTAAATAGGTATTAGAAAATAAGTGTTATAAATGTGTATACTGTATCTATAATATTGGATACTATTGTACAACTAAAACCAGGCATGAATCACGAATAGTGGTTATGATACACTGTATGAAACGATATGAAAAAAACTGTAATACGTTTTTTTGTCCATGCTGCCCCGTCCTAAGCAATTAAGCATAAGAGTGGGGCATTCAAATGACCAGCTTATGTGGCTGACCCAAAGCTGTCAGTACTGTCCGGGTGGCTCCTGTCATTAGGGGGCTGTGAAGAGTGGCCTTTAAATGTCGAGCCTCAGTGCTGTCGGCATGGCGACGCTGAGCAAAGTGAGCATGCTGCCGTGCCCTCCCTGCTGGGAGAAGCCTGCTGCATGTTTCATCAGCACCAGCCGTGCCCCGGGCATCACGCCTCAGGAACCACTACTGCTGTGCCCACCCGGAGGGAGAGAGGGAGAGGGGACTGGGGCAGGCACTGTCAGAACCCTCTTTCCACCTTGGATTTCTATTGCCTAGTGTCTTTCTATGCGCAAGTCTGTTGATGGTAAAAAAGTGAGAGAGAGAGAATGTGTATGTGGGCAAAATCTCCAGATGCACCCCGAGCACCCTAATACCTGAATAAGACAGAAATGCATGTTCGAAGCAGGGACTTAAGCAGCTTTGTGAGACAGCGCCGACTAAAGAGAGATAAACGCAGGCTGCTGATGGCATGCAGCACTGAGCCCTAATACCTCCTGTTTCTCTGAGCCTGAGGAAGCGGCGGACGACCTGGCTACCCTGGCAACAACAAAGTACGTACGGTAACCAAGCACTCGGCTGCTATCTTGGGGATTTCAGATCTCTATTTATGAGTGAGGGAGAGAGAGAGAGGAAAAGAGAGACAGGAGAAGCAGAGAGAGGGGTAGAGAGAGAGGGAGAGGGAGAGAGAAGGGTCGGCAAATTAGGGCAGGAGGCTGATTGATATTCCAGGGCACGAGGGAGGCACGAAGCTATAAAGCAGATGATGCAGAGAGAGGGGTTTGCGGCAGGTGAGGCTGCTGTGCTCTTGTCTCTTGGTTCTGTGCTCTACTGAGGCAGAGGCCCCTCTTTGATCTCCCTCCCTCCCTCACACTCTCTCTATATGGGTGCTCCAGCTGTGCCTGCCCATTCTCGGTCTGATCGCACCTCGCTCGCTCTCTCTCCGGCCGCATTTTCCGTCCCCAAGATCACTTACATTGATCTCCCGGAACCGAACTGAACGAGAAGTCTCGAATGCTACCCGTGCCGAGGGATTATTTGCTTTGAGACAGACTTCATCAATAATGGTGGTACAAAAGGCGCAATGACATTACTGGCCCGAAATGCTATATGCCTTGCTGCGCTCAATAAGGGCACAGTCATTTATTTCTCCCTGTGAGGCTTGTCGCTCCGCTCCTCTTTCCCATTCTTCCTAGCCCCTCCACTCGCCAGCTCACCTAATTGATGAAGCAGAGCGGTCACCATGCCACTCACTCGCTACCTTTCTTTTTCCTGCCCCCCCCAACCCCTGAGTCTCTCCTCCCCTCTCTGTTCTCCTGTCTTGCTTCATTTTCTGTATCCAGCTCCCCTTGTCTTCCTCATGAGCTTTCTTTTCACTGTACCCCTCTTGTCCTGCTTTTCTTTTCTTGCTTTTTGGTCCACTTTAACAGCAGATTAACCTTTTACCTGCAAACAGGGGACTTGTCAGGAGTGACCTTGGGATAGTGGCTGAGGCGGGTGTCTGGCGCAGACTGCCGCATACAAGCCTTGATGAAGAACGACAGACTCTTCCTGTCCCAGTCGGGCAGCCTAGTCTGAAGTAGTAGGTACAATCTGACTAACTCACCTGATCATGGTTCACAGGACTAGCCTTGCTAGTAATGTAATGGCCAGCTACGTAATATGTTCCTGTAACAATAAATTCAAAGTGTCAGTTCACTTTGTGGTACATGCAGCCACTGATTTAATACAGATAAATCAGGGTTTCTGCATTCACTTGTCAGTGTCATATATTTCAGGAGCTCAGAGTGATTGAAGAATGGGGCGGCGTGCTAAGCTCTATGCTAAAGAACTGGACTGCTCTGCGCTGATTTGTGAAAGGACTTCAGCCACAGATTGTTTACATAGTGCTCTGATATTTGGTCTGCATGCTTCTAGCCTTTCAGAGGTTCCTTCCGTCTGTCGCCTCTGTGGATGCTTTAGCAGACGCTGATTTTGGCTCTAGCCTCTTGTTAAGGCAAAGGCTGAGTTGGCTGGGATTCAAGCCTGCTACATAAGAGAATGCTGGTTAAAGGGTATTATAATGCAATTAGCAGGAGAAGGAGTGGTAAGGGGCAATCAAATGGTGGGGTCGGGAGACTGGGAGAGTTCACGGAGAGAGGGGTTTTTTGCGGCAGGCAGGGCTGTTTTCAAGGCCGTGACAATGCCCCAGGCCTTTCCCAGAAGGTGCCCTTCATGTCCCGGACTCTTATGTTCTATTCATGTCAAGTCTTGGCTCGCTGCCTTATCAACTGCATAGCTGTTACCGGAGGACCAGGCTGGGGAATATTTGCTCTGAAAACCCAGCCGGGCCGAGCCAGGCTAATGCTAAAAGCCACAGATACACCGATAATGTATATGAAATCAGAGCAGAGCCCGGATACACCGCAGGGAACAAGTGAGACAGAGGGAGAGATGGAGCGAAGGGTTCGGAGGAGGGATGAGGATTATTATTGCCAGGCAGTTCTTTCATTGATTTTTTTCCCTCACTTCTTCAATTGCTGCTAAAATAACAGCACTTGGATGAACCTCCTAAAATAATTAGCAAATACAGTGTAAAGCTCAGATGGGAAATGTAGGCGGGGGGGGGGGGGGGGGGAAACCTCCTTTTTTTTTTCCCCCCCACCCCGCAATTCCTTGTCTTTGTCACTGCTAGCCATCACATATACATTATTAGTCAACAACAATTGCAATTATTAGTAAATGATGAAGAAAATACATAATATGGAGAAAAAAAAAGTTTCCATGGATTTTGGTATGCGGGAGGATCTGTGATGTGCAAGGTAATGTTGACAGATTGCAATACACTACAGGAAGTGTTGAGGGCGACATGGCATCTATTGTTTCTGTGCAGGGAGGAGCAGCGCAATAGTGCAACAGTCAATTAACTGGAATACATTTGATGAAGTCATTGATTATAGTGATGATTATCCGTCCCACCTATCAGTCGTATCATGGCAGCCCGCCATTGCTGCACTTGCTGTGGTCTGATACAAACAGAGAACAATACATTCGACAAATGTACAAACCAGGCAGGAAAGCATAAGAGTCTATATCCGGCAGGAGCGGGGGTGGCTGGTGGGTGGCGGGGGGAGGACATGCTCTTTGAAAAGCGTCCGCTGATGCGATTGCTCTGTCAGAAACGCTTTCTCTGATGCCCGGAGAGTCAGCGGTTTGGGGGATGAGGCTTAAGACAAAGGGATGCTGGAGCTTTGGCTCATTTATTCCCCTGTCTCTCGCTCTCTCCCTCCCCTCCCCTCCCTCCTCACTGTCTGTTGTGCGGACCTGCTGGGGAGAGAGAGAGAGAGAGAGAGAGAGAGAGAGAGTGTGTGGACAGGGATGGGCGAGTGTGTGAATGTGTTGGTGGAGCAGAGCCAAGCCAGAAGAGGGAGACGGGGGAGTGGGGAGCCTTTGTTCTTTGCTGATGGAAAAAAAAAAAAAGCCGTACCGGGTCCCGAAACGCACTCTGGCCGACATCAGGGCGCATCACAAGGCGAGTAGCATGGTGCAGCGTGATTAGATTAAACCCAGGGCCCAAATTACTCCGCTCGCCCTAATTAAACTTTAATCTCCAATACCACACAGATTACCTGCAATGTAATTGAGCGAGGAGCAGTGATTTAAGGAGGGCTCATGGTGTGTGTGTGTGTGTGTGTGTGTGTGTGTGTGTGTGTGTGTGAGGGAGAGACAGAGACCGAGAGAAAGGATGCAGGGTTGGCTGAAGGTCATGTCCCCTTGCAGGCAAAATCTCTCTCTCTTTCTCTTTATCAATTTTTTTTCATTCCTTCTTTGTGGGTAGAGGACGGTGGAGGCGTCAGTGCCTGCCCAAAAGTGGAGCAGTCAGCTCCAGCTATGGGTGCTGTCCGAATCAATGTCCCCTACACCCGAGTGAAGTTCAAGTAATAGCACTCTAGTCCACTGCCTCACCCCCCCACCCCCACCCCCCAACTCTGTGCATCATTCCTCTCAGTTTCATAAAACAACAACCATATTTCCTGTGTGAGTGAGTGAGTGAGTTGGAGTGTGTGTGTGTGTGTGTGTGTGTGTGTGTGTGTGTGTGTGTGTGCACGCGCACACACAACTGCGCGAAATGTGATCGATGGGGCTGATTCAGAGATAGGACAGCAGGTGTCTGCTCCCTCCCCCCATTTCATGCTACAGTCCAGAAGGTGATGGGAGATATGAAAGGTGCCATTTTCTCGAAGTCTGCTGGTGTCCTTTACGTCCACAAAAAAAAGTCCATCTACAAAGAGACGGTCTCAAGCTGGATGTAGGGTCGGAAATACATGGAAAGCCTGCTTCGCTGTCTGAAACTCATAAAGCTCTAATTGCCTCTCGCCTGGTTTGCATATAGATTTTCATTAAATGCTAAGATTTCGGAATGTGCTTCGGTCCTGCCTGTGCTGCTTGCCCTCATCTAATTTGGCTTACTGATCCCATGAGAGAAGTGTGAGCAGCCACTAAAACTGGGAAAAATCAAATGTACCCACAATAAACCATGGCTTATTTGATGCCTGAAACTTGTTTCTTTACAGTGAATGCCATACTGTTCTCCATAAAACGTTAAAGGTACTCGACTCGCACTTGCCCTTAACTTTCCTACGACTCGGACTTAGACTCGAGGCTGAACACTTTCAAAACTTCAGCTTTGAAAAAAAACAAAACTGTTTCAATTTAAACAGCCAACATTACTTCAGAAAATAAACAAAATCCTTCCAACCTTCTCCCGCAGCTCTCACAGTCCCATCGGGTTTGATAAGGATAATGATAAAAAATCTTCAGTCTGGTGCATAGAACAAAGTGCAGGAGCTGAAATAATTGACTAATCTATCTGAAGTAGTGAGTTACAGGCCATGTTCCTTTAAAGCTCACAGACTTCAACTATTTTGTTATCACGCTTGCATACCTTCTACCTACAAACTACAGACTAACCAACAGTTGTTTAACCTCACACTCAGATTCAGATGCTTCATCTCAACTTATGCAGTGTCAGGAATCACTTAAGTCTGCTTATAATCAAACGTAACCCATTTTGACGCCAGTTGTTTTCATAAGCTTCTGTTACTTGTTAGCTACACATTTTCACCAGTCTAGTCCTTTAAACGCCTGTGTTTGTTGTGCATCATTGGTTGTATTGATGGCTAGACAGGGGCCTCCATGCCCTTCAGGTTTCTGCCTGGCCGGCCCATGGATGGCTGAACAAGTGGACAAGGCCAGCCGAGCCTCGTCAGAGTCCACTACAGATCGGTACGCTGTTTGTGTCCAGCTCCTGCCTCAAGCTCTCAGCCCTTTAAACAGAAAAGCACTGCAACACAGTCGTCTACTCTACTCTGCACCTGTGCATGAGACAGGAGGTGGCACCAATAAACAATGTGCTAAAGCACTCTTTTGGTGCATGTAGTCCTTTAAATGATCGACTCACAAAGCACAAATATTATCTACGAGCAGCACGCAGGCGGTGGCTCTAAATCTGGTAAACATGGGTGCCGGTGTCCTCCGAGATTAAACCTTGGAAGCGGCACTGGCATCCCGTGTGCGCTGGGCCGCTTCGCCACGGAGCATCACAGCAAACACACCACACACACCCAGTCTGACAGCTTTGAGGTGGGAGAGCATTGTCTCCCTTAGAGAGAGAGGGCGAGAGAGAGTGAGAGAGAGAGGAGAGAGAAGAGGGAAAGAGAACAGAGAGAGAGGGAGAGCAAGGTAGTCCTTAGGTGCAAAGGGTGCTTTGTGTAAAGGGAATGATGATGGTCCCCTCATATCGCCTTCTTGTCCTGGCAGGATCATTTAAATGTTGCACAAGAATATCCTTTCCAGCTGGAATTATACACGACTCTTTGATAACCAAGTTTCTCACTTGTTATTGATCTTTCTTTCCAATATAAAACAGCTAAACCACTATGATATAATACAATAAAACACAAACAACACAAACAGATGCGAAATATTAAGAAATCATTTGAAGAAAACAGTGATTATATATCAACACAAGCCTGAAAAGTAAATAGAAAATGAAAAGAAAACAAAATCGTCTTGGCTACTGTATTCTATTCCATTAACCACACAATACCGGTTTAATTACACAGATATATAAAGAAACAATAACGCATCTGCCAGGAAAGGTTCCCTGTTTAATAAAAGTATAATTTGAGTCTCTGAAATGTATTGCGTGGCAAAAGATTGAATGTACGTCATTTTTTTACTCATCTTAGAAGCAGTAGATTAGTCCAGACAGGTTTGTAGTCTAAATTCTACTTAGAGCTACAAGGTTAGCATTGCTAACAAACAGTACAGTCCATAGCCACCCACATCTGTTAATATATCCCAAAAACCACATCCGACTCCATGGTGGCACAGGCTAGTATATGTGGTTTGGTGATGGGGCAGCTGGAAGCCTAGTGGTTAGGGCATTTGCCCTGCAATCAGTAAGTTGTGGGTTCGATTCCCAAGACTGCTAATCACCACCGAGGAGTCCTGGAGCAAGATACCGTCCCCCATACACTGCTCTCTGTGCGCTGTGTTCCTGGCTGCCTGCCGCTTCACCTGGTGAATGGGTTAAAGCGGATGAATTTAATGCTGTTCACACTGTGTGCTGTGGTGTGTGTTCACGCATGACACAACGGTCACTTTCACTTTACGCACCGTACAACTTACTGTGAGCTAATAATGGTGGTTATAAATGAATCATTAATTAACTATGTTCATGTAGCAAACGCTTTTAAGTGCCTCCTGAATCCTTCATCTACATATTACACCTATAGGACGATTAAGTCAAATAAAGCCAGGAACATACTCCCTGCTCCATGCGGCAGGTACGTGAGCAAAATCAATTTCACAGTTTGTGGCATTCTAATGCAATACAGCAAGGGCCACTGTCGAGCATACCCCACGCAGAGGCTGAGCAAGACATTCACACTCGATTCAGGGACATGTCTTCTATCTTGTCTTTTCTTTTTTGTCTATAAAGCAATTAAAACAACTCCTCGACTGTCAACATGTTTATTATTCCTGTAGCTACTGGGACGACAGCAGATCCACTGTGTGTGCTGGGGGTTAGTAACCACCACATTAGTGCAAACACTGAGTCAGTACAGCTATTGGCCATCGTTGGGCACGAGCACGGGTTGTGTTTCTGGCCTAAGTCTCCGAGCAGAAGGTGAGAAGCGGCTCAGCGGCGCTCCGAAGGAGGAGGAGATGTCCAGGGATGCGGCGCCGCATGTGCCACCGGTGGGCTGGCTGGTACAGACCACGGTGCCTGTCGCCAGAGGCGTGTGGAGGCGAGTGGCGCAGCACCTGCTGCAGAGGTGCGTCTGGATCTGGGGGGTCAGGTGCACACGGGCCCGCGTCATGAATCACTGATTGGAACCTGAGAGGCGCAGCATACAACTCCAACCCCCCCCCCCCCCCCCCTTTCTGCCGAGCCATTTGCATAAGACGCCTCATTTGCATGCATATGAGGTAAAAGAAAGGACTGGCGTGTGCGATAGACGCTGTCCAGGATTGAAAGGAGGGGGAGCGAGCCAGGGTCGTTCGAGCCTTCACTGCCTTTCTCCCTCACTAGGTTTTGATCTCTTTCATGACCATAGGCAGCGCTGTGCCGAGACCTCCATTAAAATTCTCTCTCCCTCCTCTCTGCATAAGGGAAGGATGGTGACAGAGAGGTGTGTGTGTGTGCGCGCGCGCTCCAGCTGGCTGTTTCAGGGTTGTTCAACTGCAATCCCTCAGTTCAAACACATTGATTCGCTCTGAAGCCTTCATTCCCCCCTGCAGCCTCGACCACAACACCTCCACGGCACTGCACACACACACACACACACACACACACACACACACACAAAACAAACTCCCGCATACTCGCATCTCACATATGAACAAATGCATGCAGACAAAAAACACCCCCTCCCCTCCTCCCACGCACCTCCACGAGCGGCCGCAGACACTACACAGGTGCGGTTTAAGGCACAACCTGAGACCAGGAGCAGGTGGCTTTTGCCCCGAGAGGGTTCTGCCTTACACTCTGTGTGCACAGTCCGGCGAAGTCTCTCTGTCTTCTGCCTGTTTGGATACATAAATCCGCCCTCTCTCATTGTGTTTCCCTTCTCTTTCTCTTTGTTTGATCTCACTGCCCAGCTGACAGCTCACATCAGCCCGAGAATAATAACCCTACACTCACACACTCACACACACACAAACAATACACCCACTCTTTCTCTCTCCTCACCCCCTGCCACACACACACACACACACACACACACACACAAATTCACTCACACACATCCAAACATACATGCACAAACCTCCCCCTCTGCCTGCAAGCTCTGCAGCCCTGGCTGGAGAGAAAATATTTGTGTGTTTGTGTGTTTGCGCGCTTGTGCACGCGAATGAGCGCAGAACTCCATCAGTCACGCGGGGGCTGTGCTCTGGTAGCAGAAGGCAGTCTCAGACTCCCTCTCTCCCGCTCTCTCTCTCTCTCACTTGCTCTCTCTCACTCGCTCGCTCTCACTCACTCTCACTCTCTCTCTCTGTCTGTCCTTCAATCTCTCTGTCTCACTCTGTCTCTCCACTCTCGCTCTAGCACACTCTCTGTCTGTCTCTCCACTCTCTCTTTCGCGTCCTCTCTGTTTGCCTCTTGCTCTCTCATGCTCCCTCTCTTTTCCTTCAGTCTCTCTGTCTGTTTCTCTCTCTCTCTCTCTGTCTCTCTCTTCCTTTATTCTTTCTCACCCCCTCTCCTCTTTCTCTCTATCTCCATCTCTCTCTCTCTCGCACACACCCTCTCTTTCTGTCTGCCTGTCTCTCTCTCTGACTCTCTCTCTCCCTCGCCCTTTCTCTTTCTCTCTCCTGCGTTTATTAGCACCCCATCGCCGCCAAAATCACTCCTCATCTGCTCTCGCTGCAATTAGGCTCCCGCTGCCGTGGGGCCCGTGCTCGACAGTGTGTCATACCGATGCCCTTCCCGTTCTGTTCTGTACAACGCTGGACACACACACACACACACTGCAGCATCCTCCTCCTCCCCCCAGATAACCCCTCCACATCTGTTGCCTCACACACGGCGAGACCACGGGATCTCCAAACCGGACTCTCACTCTCTTTACTGGTCTGCGGCGCTATCATAAGCTTCGTTACATCAGAGCAACGCTTAACGCACAGCCACTAATGAGCTGTGAGAGACTGAACTCGCAGAATATTCGAGAAGGGAGAGAGAGAGAGAGAGAGAGAGAGAGAGAGAGAGAGAGAGAGAGAGAGAGAGAGAGAGAGAGATAGAGAACAAGCATTGACAAAGATATGTTTCTTAGTCAATGATGATATATAGGTAAAACAAATGATGTTGTTTTGTATTCGGCTCTACAGTTGCCCTTCATCAAAACCTGTTTGCAAGTTTTGAAATGATGTTTCAGCTCAGCATGTGCGATGATCAGTCAGTACCAGCGGAAATGATTTAAGTGTCAGTGGCTATGGATGAGTTTGATGATGAATAGGACAGCACAAGTAGTTTCTCTGTCAAATGCCAAATGGTGGAAATTTGGATGAGCTTACCACAGCGTTCAATTTTTAGCTTCGGCGTAAATGAGTTGATGAGCAAATGCTCAAGATAATAATATGAATGAAGATTTATTACTTTTCTATCCCTGCATTAACTTCTGTTCTGATGTTGTTCGAGTGGGAGAGGGCTCACACTGTTTTTTTTTCTGAAATGTGAGGCACACTAAAGTTTGTCTTCTTGGCTGTGCTTGCTGCTGCATTTCTGAGAAAAGACAGTTTTTTTGGTTGTTGCTCTGTTTGTTTCTGAGCAACAGGTAGTGATAGCTTACTGGCCAGCCAAACCACTTGCTCGTTAATTGTAGAAAACATAACAAAATACCTAAAACTCACCTGAAATATCAAGAACTAGACTGAAAAGGCCCCAGTGTGTTTGCACGCTTCCATTTCAAGGTTTTCTCATTGAAAACTATGGAACAAGTGCTTGTAAATAAAAATGTGCTTGTGAGGACAGAACAAACGAAATGTGTTTACTGTACAGAGACTTTCAACTGTAACTGACATCCTTAAACAGAACTGATACTATGAATGCAGAACATCTGTACAACAGGGAGGCTTCCAGCCAGACATCTTTGCCGCCTTTTTAGTGTCTTTGCACCAACTTCTTGCACTGGTGGTGCTGCAGCATTAGATGAGCTGTTTGTGCACACCAGCTAGTAATCCAGCAGCTCGTTTGCTGGTTGATTGGCTTTCCATTTGTTTTGATTTTCTCTTACTGTGTGATCTGACAGACCAGATTTGCAAAGCTTTCACAGTCGGAACCCAGCTATCTGACACATTGGGTTATATTGGGAAAAATAGCACAGGTAAACAAATGTTGACACGTTTACTCAAATCCTTCCATTTCCCCTCAAAACAAAGCTGAAGTCTACAAAGGCTGCTTATTACAAGAGCAGCAGTTCTCAGTCAAATGCAACAAACACAATGTGTAATGCACTGGCCAGTCACACTCCTCCCATGTCTATTTTGAACGTGGAGATTTGTTTGTGTACCTTTTTAATATTTTGCTTTTTGCCACATTTGGAGCAAGGGAGAAATAAAGACTCCGTAACACATCCCACCATGAATTAAGGCAGACAATTATAGCCTGCAGAGTGTAAAAGCCCTGAAAGGAAACCCTTTGCGTTCTCTACATGGATACCATAGTGGATAACATCATTTAGCAGCAAAATGTGGGAATGTGTGGACGCAATGTAACGCAATCTAGTGCAATGTAAACAATAAGAGTGATTGTATTGACGTCTTTCAGATTGCATTACCATTTGCTTGCATACACAATAGGACTAACACACAGACGTGTTGTCACTGCATACTCCATAGTGAAACTGGGCTGGTAGAGGGGGTAGTGCAAAGGAAAATACATATTGATAAGTTGCTGTGGTGACCACCCCCCCACATGCACACACACACACACACACACACACACACACACACACACACACACACACACACACACACACACTCACTCACTCACTT
>JBBPDE010000026.1:8029980-8041468 GCA_037974605.1 Nannopetersius ansorgii | reverse complement strand
TATATATTTACATATATTTTTACACTGAAGCCAGAAGCGTAAAAACTTAGAGCATGTACCAATGTGTAAGCACCCAGCACAGCAACTATGTCTAATACACAAGTGTAAAAAGGGCCCATTGTGCACAAAGAGACTCCCAGACTCCCAAAAACTGCATGACTTATTAAACAACTTTAGAGCTTTGCACATAAAAACATGCTGTTTTCCAGCAATGGATTTGACTGGATTGTGGATGGATACCAGATACTGTCTAGTATCTAGATACTGTCTGAGAAGAGTATGTGCAGCACACATAGGGAAAAAGATAGATGGGTGAGGAGAGTGGAATTAGCACGTTTGGTGCATTACGCAAGCATCTTATTCTCAGGAGAAGAGGGCTAATGTACTCTGGAAGGATTCCCATGGGCAGGAGAGCTGCTCAGACAAGGATGAGTGAGGTTACACTCCTCCAGAGGCACTGTTCAAAGCCAAAGCGTAACACCACAGATCTAACACTGGCAGCAGCATCTCAGGCAAAAAGACTCTGAACAAACCAAACTAGACAGAAAGCCGTGCGTGTCAGCAGTCAGAGAGGCACTGGGGCCTGGAGGGAGCTCCTCCGGAGCATTATTTCTCCTGAGCATCGCCACAGGATGCCAATTAAGTCATCAGGGTTTTCTGCACCTTCAGCACTTTTCTGGCTGCCATAGTAGTGCGAGCTCCAAACAAAGACCACTGCGTGCACCCTAACCGATGGGATGCGATTCTGTAAGCGCTGACTCTGCGATGAATTTCTAAACACTGACAGATGTCAAGGGGCTTAATGCTCCCCCCCGTTTCTCTCTTGCTTTGCGTACGTCGCGCCAATCCTTTGCTGCATGTATGTTCAATGAACTCTGACGTGGGGGGGCGCACAGAGCAGGAGCTTCATGTTTGTTTTAAACCTGAAGGGATGTGTGTTTGCATGAATGTGTCTGTATATTTTGAGTATATTTTTCTGTGGATGTGGTCGGTCACTCCGCCTCTCCTTAGGCCCGGTGGTTGGAAGCAGGAATGCAGACGCGTGGGTGTGAGCGGTCAGCCCTGTAACCTGTGGATTTCCATTCTTTCATGTTATGCCCTCACAAGAAAACAGCAACAAAAACAATATGCCATGGTTTTTCTTGGCCAGCAGTCAGAGTCTGGTGCCAAGGGCAGAGAGCTGCCTCCTGGAAGATGTTTTTTGGAACAATGTTGGATTTACAACGAGGCTTGGGACCTGTCAGTGCCCAAGTCGACCATATAGCTAATGGTAATTGGAGGCGCAGAGTATTGACAAAATGCTCCTTCGATTTTCGCCTGCCTAGCAGAGGGAGAGTGCTCATCTTGCCTGGTGAGGCGGGCAGAGGGAGGGAGGGGAGCACGATCATTCAGAGCTGTGCTGCGGACAGTAGCTTTTCCGTTAATTACACAGGGGAGCGTTGATTGACGAGCTTTGCCCCATGCATGCTACCGTTTCCGCCCCACGCCTAGTGCCGCCTTGCGGCAGCTCGGGGTCAACTCCAACCCAGCTAGAAAGCATACAGCTTCACTGCCTCCAAATGTCACAGCAGTGAGAGGCCAGGCAGAACACAACTGCTAAATGCTAAAGACATCCTAGGAAAGAGTTTGCTCCACTAAAGGTCTAGAGGAAAGACAAATGTAATTTTCTGCACAGTAGGTGACAAAAGCCACTTTAAGGAGCCCATATTCTACTTTTTGCTTACACAGTTTTTTCCACTCAAATGATCCTTGTGCAGCATTTTTATTATAAGAATCAAACCCTCTCTTTTTGTTACTTAAAAAATGTTTATGTAAATGAGCTGATGAGTGGCTTTTCCTGTGGAACAAGCTGGTATTTGCTCCCTCATAGTTTCACAAAGCACATCATTTAATTGCTGTTTTCATATCATTCACTACAATTACTCAGCAACAGACAGTAACAACACCCCTTAGCAGTCATATTAAAACAGCTCATGGTTGTGACATCACAGTCATAATGAATAGACTCTGTATGTAAATGAAAGTTAGTAATAGGGCCGTCTTGACATTTTGAGATACTAGAACATCTAATAGTGCGTTAACCCAGCAAAATAAGTGTATGATAACTTGAGATCTATTTAAAGGTAAAGGCAGTCCAATGACTTTTTCATGTTATATCCTCCACTGTTTTGCACCATGTAGTACTTCAAGCTCTTTAATTCAAATAAAGAGTTTAGCCTTGCATGATATACGCATTGAAAATGTTTAGACAAAGTACACACGTGTTTGTGCTGTGCTCACCTCAACAACAGGACTGTAGGCAGATTCGTACTTTGCCACATTACTATTTTAGATGGTAGAGCTGGTTTGGATGCTCTAAACACAGTCGGAGACAAGTGATTCCTTGTCTAAATTATTGTCACATACTGAGGCACTTTAAAGCAGAACTGATTGAATTTCCTTTTAAAGCAGCAGAGCACAGTGATGAAGCACTTCCAGCACACCTACAGCCCATCAGATGTTGCCATCTTTGTCTTCAAACAAATAAAGTTAAAATGAAGTGCTTGCAGATGTATTTAAGGACAA
This sequence comes from Nannopetersius ansorgii, assembly GCA_037974605.1. Taxonomy (NCBI): domain Eukaryota; kingdom Metazoa; phylum Chordata; class Actinopteri; order Characiformes; family Alestidae; genus Nannopetersius; species Nannopetersius ansorgii. The sequence continues at coordinate 8,038,903 of JBBPDE010000026.1, read as the reverse complement.
CAGAAGGTAGGAGGCAGTTGGGAGGGGTATTGGATCTGGTAATTGGCAAGGATTTTTCTGTTGTTCCATCGAGTTCCTCGTCTGAAGCTGGCTGTCGCACAGTGATCCATGGGTGATGAAGGGCTAAATGGGTCTATAACTCATTTAGCCAGCCTGCCAAAGCGCAGCAGAGACGAATCCAGTTTCCGCTCTGATGAATGGGTAAATCTCCGTTTTTATGTGAATGGGAGGGGAAAGGAGGGTTTCAGTCAAGCAGGCCCGCCGAATCACTGGACATTGATTTTGTGGCAGCACGAGAAGCGCTGTTCACTGGCCTGCCTTCTGACACGCACATCCAATCGGCTTGTAATGCAGGAGAAGGATGGGACTCATAAGCCAAGGTGATGGCAATAATGGCGATATTTGATATAGTAATATTGTGGTCTCTTGAAAACGTTTTATTGCGCACATTTGAGCAGCCCTGGATATTGATTTACTGAGAGAGAAGCTTTTAGTGCATTTGCTGTGGGCCCTCAAAACGAGGCTGGGTCGTCCCATTCCCTCTGATTAATGTTCCTGATACCAGTCTTTTAGGTTTCCGGTTTAATTGTGTGTGAAATGTGTTAAGTATGACTTTCTCCTGACTGTAAAATCAAGATGGATCTTCTTATCAGGACATGAATTACTTCGCTGTCTTTTCTTTACAGTCAATGTGAAAAATATACTTGCCCAGGCAATCCAAATGAATTTTACACGCTAGACTGAGACAGTGAGGAATCCAATTGTTGCCGTTATAAAAAGAATATTATTTATGACATGGACATATCTCGAGCTCTGTTTATTGATAACACACCCCTGCAACCGTGCAGTCTGTCCATTGTTATTGAGTGTAAAAAGATATTTTGACCTGATGAAGCAATCATGGTGCATCCATCTGGCTGAGCAACCACAAGTATGCGACGCCGCAAAATCCGCTAGATCTGCAGCTGCATCTGGAATGAGCCTGAAAGTGACTATGAGAAACGAGTTTTTTCTTTATGTAATTGCTTTATTTCCTTCATGCTGATTCCCTTCCCTGCTTTAAAGGCCAATGAGACTGACAGCTTGGAGAATTAGATCTATGTACTCGGGGCTTCTGTCAAGTTCCATTCTGTTTCTTCTCTGCTAATGCTTTCATACCATTTCACTGAGGAAGTAATTGGATGTACAAAATGCCAGTTGTAGTCTATAGATGCTCACGGGTTGCTATTGACCACTGGGGCTATTTTGACCATGACCACGCCTCCCCAGCCATCAGTGTTTGTGCCACTAACATTTGCAGTTATCCCTGCAGAATAGTGGTCTTTAACTTTACAAATAAGATGAGCGTGAAGAACCTTTTTAAAGTATAAAGAACCTCCAAATAATTTAAAGAACTGTCCATAAAATCGTTTAAAAACATTTTTAGAATGTACTCTCCGGATCTCTGTATGGTGAACTCTATCAAGATCAAAGCACACACTCTTTCAGACTGGAGTTTTGATAGGGTTTCACTGGGAATGGGAATTCGTTTCAGATCTCTGGTGCGCAAGTGCAATGTTTTATAACATTTTTTCTAATGCATGATGAATTGTGTAGAAGCCTAGCAAAAAAGAAAATGGAGTGTTTCTGTATTGGAGGCAAAAAAATACCCCCTTGCTTAAACGCCTGTCTACTGCAGTTTACTTAAAACTAAATTAAGTGTGAAACCTGCCCTGGAGAGCTAGGAGCTGTGTTGAACAGCATTGGTGAAAGTGTTACCACTAATTGCGAACTAGCATGGAAAAGATCATTTTATGCCTGCAGTCTTAAAAAGTGATAATTATGAGAGCTGGCCTTTGTGGTCTGCTGAGGTCTGCATCAGTGTGATTGTAAGAATACATTTTAGCACCCTTCATCTTTCTTTACGACTATGCTAGGAGACCAACTTTTGGTTCCCTAAAGAATCTTTTAATGGATGGGACCCTAAATCCCAACTAAATGCTCCACACAGAAGTTAGATAAGGAGGAAAAATAGCATTTTCAGTGCATGTATAATTTAGAAGTGGAATCCTGGCAGTTATGTTCTTATAAAACGGCAAACATAACTGTATGCTAGGTAGAACCTGTGTACTGTTACTGCTAAAGCCTATAAAGTGTATACTATTAAGGATGTCTAAAACCAGTTTGAAAGCTTGTGACAGGTGTAAAAAAGGGGATGGAGCAAAAAGTATGAAAAGTGCTGAAAGGAAATACAGTAAATCCCCAGTTTTACGTGGATCACGGAGATTTTTTTTTAGAACCGAACTCATAGTTTTATGGAAAATCCACACAATAACACGGAAACTCCAAATAAAAAAACGCCTTTTTTGCTGTTTTGTGGATGTTTTCACACAACAGGACTCAGGGCAGTAGCCACCGTGGAAGCCCTAGTGGATCAGGGGTTATTCCCCAAAAACCGTACACCTTGACGTGGTGTCCCAAAACTTTTGTCCCACAATCTTCCGAGTTGCATATCTTGGCGGAGAAAGCACTCAGACCAGACACTTCAAACTCCACAGTTCTATTGACCTCCAGTAGATCTTTCCAACGAGCCCTCGTCTGTATTTTTAGCCCGAGGAGATCAGGAGTTATTCCCTGAAAACTGTTCGTCTCGCCACGGTGTCCCAATACTTTTGTACAGTGACCTGCCAAGTTGCATATTTCGCTGGGGAATTTAAATTAAAAGAGGCGGATATTGGTTTATCTTTACATTTTCTTTAAGGGTAATGCATTAAACTGAGTTTAAAATTACATTAGTGTTCTGGGTGCATATTTGGGGGAATATTTAGAGTTAAACCAAAACTCAACAGCGTGTTTTTTCTCTATTTGTGGGTGCTCTTGGAACGTAACACGGAACACTCTTGGAACGTAACGTAATGTGAAATGCGGGGGATTACTGTAATGCTAACCATTGTGTGACATGCTCCCTTTTCAGTGGACAAAAACAGATTTCTGCAATGCGCAATGCATGAAAAGTGAAATCTGAACATAAAAATTGTGAAGATATATTGTTGCCAGGTTCATAGAAATGAGGATTTCTTGGTGACTAGGTGAGCATATTGCTTTAGTGTATTTTGGTCTTAGTACATAAATTGTACAAGAACTGTTTTGAAATTGTTAAACATTTCACCAAATGCATAGTTTTAGTTTTATATGGAAATAACTGGATAATATGACCCTAGTCATGCACCCAGTATCACAGCTTTTATCTTAGCACTAAAACTAGAAGATCTGAAACGAAATAAAATCTGAACAAAAAATAGTGTTTCAGGAAAAAGAGTGAAACGAACAAATGTTAACTAAGTAAGCATAATAAATAGCTAAAAAACCTAACTTCAAATAAACTAAACAAATGTAAACGAATATATATATATATATATATTATACACACTGAGGTTAATTCTAGGGCTGTATGTCTAAGGAAATAAAGCCTTGTGCTGCGACCACTGGAATGTGAAAATCCCCATTCCAGGCATGTTTTGTACAGTGTGTCTGTTATGTACCGTCAAACTCTAATGTGTGCGTATAACTTACTTACACTTACACATAATTATACACCACCATTAATCAAGAACATCTATCCTGTAGATAATGAAGAATAAGCTCAAAAGGAACAATACATAAATTGCATATTGTCAAAATGCTAATTTCAGGCAGTTCAGTTCTCCTGAGCTCATTGAAACATTTCCCCTTTATTCTCTCTTTCAAAATGTCTTCTTAAGAGCACAGCAGTAGTTGATTTCATTTGTGCAACACAAGCTAATATTCCATCACTGCTAACCCTGACCTTTGGAGTGTGAAGCACTTAGCTTAGCTAATTCCAGCTCCATTAGAGGAGCATTCTCTTCTGATACCGCCTTCTGCCACGAGGCAATAATGGGTTATCTGCTTAGCCTGGCAAATGAGGTATAAAATGAAATGGCACGTGATTTGTTTTTCATACTTCGAGCTATTTCTTAAGTAACAGACGACCATGTTTGGTAAATGAATCAGCATTAGTTCGGTTCCATTGGAAGAGATTGCTATTGACTTAGATTAATCACGATTAATTCCAATTTCTGTACAGATTATAAAATATAGAGAACGGCTAGACTGGCATTACTTTTGCTTATTACTAAATCTGACTCAAGAAAGAAGCCATCTGGTATAATCTGTTTTTAACTATTCTCACTAAGAATGGACTGTATGTATGTTCCCATTGCCCTGTGTTCACAGGGCTATACACACACAGAAGAGAGTGTTAAGTGCTAAATCTAAGTTCAAGAGTAGTGCAGGGAGATTAGGAGAGGAGTTTTTCTTTATATTAAGAAAAATTTTTTGCACATGGCAAATTACTGTCCATAACAATATTGTGACGAGCAGTGGAGGGAGGACAGCCGACACGCAGGGAACTTGTCTTCATCATGACCCAAGATGAACCCCAAATAACCCCTTAAATGGTAAGATCGCTACAATATTTTCCTAATTTTATTATAATAGCATTATATAATAGTGAACCAAAATCATATGTGAACACACCAAAGCAGACAGTGTGAACAGCATGAAATTCTGTCTCTGTATTTAACCCCTCCACCAAGTGAAGCAGCAGGCAGGCTGGGGAGCAGTGCGTGGGGACGGTACCTTACTTAAGGATACTTCAGTGGTGCCAATAACAGTCCTGAGATTCAAACCCACAAGCTTCTGATCGCAGGGCCAACTCCCTAACCCTCCCGAACTGTTCTGAGAATCTGATTTGTGTTTGAACTCGAGTGCAATCTTAACACTGAGCTTTGGAATCCCTATTAAACTGGAAATGGCTGAGAAATCTGACATTTCTGGGAAGAAATCTGTAAAGGATCATTTTTTTCAACTTCAGAAAACTACAATGCAGTCTGTAAGCACTGTGGTATCCCTGATCATATATCCAACAGAGCAACTTACAGTGACGATCTTCAGAGGAGAATATGTAGCCATTCCTGCCTCATCTGCGACCATGAGACAGTATATTCAAATGATAACATACCATTCACTCACCATTCATTAATATGTTTAAAATTCTCAGTTTTATTTAATATACATTTCATACATCACTTTGTTGTTCATGTACAATCAAATGCATTTTACTATTTGTAATCTCAAATAAGTGTTCCAAAACAGCAAAAATGTCACGGGGGCCAGGGTTAACCGGCTTTACCTCGGGGAATGTACCAGGCTGGCAGGCAGGCATCCATGCTGTGGTTGACTATATTAAATTCAAACAGAAAATAAACCTGGCTCAATGGCCGCTATAAACATGAACGTGGCATAAACAGGACAGGAATAACATCAAACACGAAGCATAGTGAGGCAATGGACAGATGTCTGTGGTCTACACAGACAGAACTTAAATACATACAGTAATCGCAAAACAAAACACAAGGCAGGTGGAAAACTAAACACGTGACACAAAGCAGACATAAAGTCAAAATAAAACCCAGACAAAACAAAACCAAAACAGCGACCCCTAACGGTCACTGGCTGAACCATGACAAAAAAAATGCAACTGGACAGTTTCCTTGTTTGAATTAGTATTGCTGAGTTCAATCCTAAATCTGGCCACAGCCCTGGTACATGATAAAAAAAAGAACTGAACATGTTATACCAGAGTATACAAAAGAGGTGCAGATGTTTTTTTTGTATAGGAAACAAGATTAAGGCAACATTAGGCCATGAGAACATAATGCTGTTTTCATATTACAAAGCAGGAAAGTAGGTCTTGGGGAACATAAAAAAAATTCAGTGAGCAAATAAAGGGCCAAGGGAACATAGAAATGACCCTGAAAAAATATTCATATTATGTATGTAAACATGGGAAACATGGAATGGCACATGTAGCATGCCTTTACAGACATCTATCAATTTTCCAGTTTTACAAAGACCTTTATTGTTCTCTAGATAACAAAATGTAATACCATTGCTATGCTAATTGCTACTCTGGGCGCACTGCATAAATGACCACCATTGTTTTTAAGATGACAGTATGTATGTGTACTCTTGGCAGACTTATTACAGTGTAGGGTGCATTCTCCCAGGCTATGTCCAGCTTTAGCTAACTGTGTTTTCTAAAAAACTCCATGCACCCATGAGATGTTGCACCACAGAAGGAAAAAAAACTCTTACCATAACCTTATTTGCTTTTTGCATAAACTGAGAATGGAAAACACTTTTGGCCTTTTGGCCATGTTAGAGATGTTCGAGGCCTGTGAGCAAAAACTCTGCACACCCACACAGTTTTGTGAAGATAACAAACAAGGCAAGATGGATTGATTTCACTCTTGAAAAGTGACACTAATGACATGTTTCACTCCCTAGGCAACAGTTGGGCTGGCTCAGTCCCCATGCGTTTTGAAAAATTTCTTCAGGATCCAATCAGTTCCTGAGCTCCAAACTGAAAACACTGAACCTCCAACCAGCATTAAGCCAATCAATACAGAGAAATGGCATGTGAATGATGCAAAGTGTGAAATCCACCAATTTAAAAGCCATCTTTCCACCAAGCTATTTTTCCATGGGGCCATACATTTGTAATAATTTGTTTAACACAGATGTCAGGTGCAGGATGAGAAGGTCAATACCAAAGACTGATGGACGTTTGATCATTGCATTCGTCCATGTCAGAGACGGTCTGGCGGCCTCTTGGCACGCAAAAACTGAAAAATTATACAATAGCGCCTTCACATTTTCAGAGCCTGAGTTACGAGGTACAGTGCACCAGACAGCACTTGACAGTGTTGAATGGCAGCACCTTTGAAAGAGTACTGAGGTCTTTTTCAAAGTTTTATAAACATGGACTTGGGCTCATTTCACCCACATAACGTTTCATTCATTTCATACATTGATAAAGTGAGCCAGGGTTGAACTAAAAAAACACCCATTGTTAGGGTTGGTCAGTGACCGCTAGAGGCCACTGCTTTTCTGTTTTTGGTCTTGGTTCTGTTTTCTGTGCTGTTTTCTGGGACCTTTATTTTGGCGTCATGTTCTGTTCATTCGTCACGTGTCTTCTGTTCTCACCTGTTTTCTGTTTATGTGCTCCCCAGTTCCCTGCTGCCTTATGTTTACACCCTCATTATGTTTCTTATTTAAGCCTGTTTCTGTTCGTTAATCCTCATGTGTCCATCGCCTCATTTACCCTGTCCCTGATTCTGGTTATTCACGTTCTGGTTATTCCGACGGCCCCCGTGCCTGGTTTTTGTTATTCTGTTCTGTTTCTGTTAATAAAGAAGTCACTCGCAAGGATCGTAGCCTGTCCGGTTGCTCCTTGCCCCGAGGTAGCTCTGGGTTGGGTTTAGCCACCCCTCTCGTGACACCCATCTTTTAGGATACAAATGCTGTTACTGGTTACGTCTTTAGTACCTTTTGTCCGAAAACAGCATTGTACCAAGTTTAAGTTGGCATTGACTTCAAACACCTTTTATTTCTTTTTATATTTAAAATATGCCAACATTGCCTGGGAATGTGAATAGTGTGTAGAAGACAAGATACTTAAGATACACAACTGGATTTTAAAGCCCATGTTATATCCTTGAGGGGATACGTACATTGTTGGGACACTAGGGAACATTACTGACAGTGTATGAAGGATAGATATACAGTACTGCACATATATCCTGTATATGCCAAAAAAGTTAAGAAAAATTGATGTAGTTCTGCAGAATTCCATTTAAAAAATAGCTGTAGTCTGTATTTGTTTTTTATTTTAATTCTTATTCCATTAGTCTTTTGTTTTCAGGGCATTTTAAAACAAAAACAGCAGCTTTTTTATAACTCTTGCTGCAATGTGATTGCTAATGCACCACCACAGAGCCACAAAATTCAGTTGTTGTCATGACCATCGTTAGCCAGTCAGGCTTGTTTACACATCAGTTCCCTGGGATTACACTGTGGTTAGTCATCTGAAATTTATGACTCAAATTCTGGAGCCAGACAAAAGCTCCCACGAAGCAAAGATGGAGGGATTCAGCACATGCACTTAGGGGTGATCTTGCGCCAGTGAGTAAATCTTATTGAAATGAACAGGCGCTAATGCTAATTACTCTCTCCAGGTCCTGTAATATCTCCTTGTTTTTGAAACCATGGCCAAGTCAGAATGGGACAAAAATATTTGGCAATATAGTTCAACACACACACACACACACACACACACACACACACACACACACACACACACACACACACACACACACACACACAGAGTGGGGCATTATTTATAACTAGAGGTAACCACAATGCATTCCAACTCGATGAGTATTAGCGTGAGATGGCTCTGGGACAGGAGGGTGAAGGAGGTTTATCCTCTGCAGTCTCAGATTGGGCCTCTCTCTGTTCACAGGTTGTTATCCCAGGGAAAGTCATAGGAAGAGGTGATGATGGGATGAGCACCAATGAGCTCTAATAAGAGCCTTGAGAGAGATAATTATAAAAATGTGGGTGGGGTTTGCCTGCATTTGGCAGTAAAATGTAGAAACTCACATCACTTCGCGTTTATTAATGTCAGTGACAGACCTGCCCAAGCTGAGGTTGCTGAAAAAAGTTGCGATGTTAAAATGTCCGACATGTTAGTCAGCCTGTATTTAAATGCCAAGCATAATGCGTCCAAGCTCATGACAGGTAGTCATCTCAGTCTCAATATTTGGCAGGGCAATACTGTGTGAAAAAAATTGGGCATCCCATTAGCAATGCTTCAAAAATGACTTTGCAAAATCTCTATTTCCTTAGCAATTGTAATCTGTCAACATGTTAAAACCAAAATAATAATGCAGGAAAGTCCTGCCATCTTAAATGAATTTTCCACAGAGTGGAAGTGGGTAGGATACTTGCCTCCAGACCAAGAGGTCACAGGTTCAAATCCTACCTCCAGCACCACCACTGGGTCCCTGAGCAAGACCCT
>JBBPDE010000026.1:7982462-7993658 GCA_037974605.1 Nannopetersius ansorgii | reverse complement strand
CCAGGGAGACTGTCCCCTGTAGTTAGGGAATGGAAGTCGCTTTGGATAAAAGCATCTGATAAATGCCGTAAATGTAAATATGTAACCTGCCAGTATACGAAATATGCAATGTATTATTATTGTTGTTGTTGTGGTTGTTAATGATAACAGCAAAAATAAACTAACAACAACAACAACAATATTAATAATAATAATAATAATAATAATAATAATAATAATAATAATAATAATATCACTTTCAGTATTTTTACAATAATTTAATATACTCTTGCATGCCAAGTCAGGACACTGCCTCCATCTTCAGATATACCTCAAAATTTATCCAGTCATTACAACCACTATCTTAGATACTATAATAGATAACTATAATGAAACCTTTGAGGAACTGTCTGTGAGCAGAATCTCATGAACTGAATAAAAAGTAATAACTTGAGAAGAAATCCATTAGGACACCCTGAGTAAAAACTTCATAATCATAACCAAGACATCTGAAAAGGCCAAAAATAAAATAGAAATTCATTTGGATGGAGATTCCTATTCCTAACAACACAGGCGGAGATATAGTCTTTGCAAGTGTTAATTCATATGCATCTACCGCCCTTTTTTATTTAGCTCATGTGGAAATAATGAGAGGCTGTCCTGAAAAGATACCCTTTCATTCAGCACATTCACACAGAAGACCTCAGGATAAAAAGGCAAATTCAAAAGCTGATCCGGCTACATTAATGTGAATAAAAAAGGTTGAATTTCCATTTTCTGTAACAATTCATAGCATGTGATATGATTAGGCCTTTTCAGCGGGTGTGGAAAAAAAGTATAGCTTGCGGATAGCTAATAAAACATTGATTGATACAAGCCAATACAAGGTTATGGTGCTCATCCAAAGTGTGCCATGCAATATGAATAATGATATATGTGGATTAATTCTGCCTATTCATGGTGTGCTGAAAGCAAATTCTACTGTTCGGTTTTACAACAGTGAGGTTCATAATGCAAGGCAAAGTCTAGTCTTAAAGTCACAGAAGCAGGTTAGTGTGAGTTTTCTTTTTGTAGACGCTAACAATGAAAATGTTCAAACATAGAGAATTAGTGCCAATCTTTAAATAATCATGCCACCATCTACCCATCACAAAGTTTGAGTCCCTATGGAATGGCCATCACAGCATAATTTAAAAATTATAACGCACCTTAACATTATTATTTTCAGCGTGTCTCTGTGAACAGCCCTGGCAGAACCTGGTTAATTCTGTCATGTGCACTTCTACCACGTTCTGGTATTCACTGTCCAAAATCTAACAGATCTTCTGTTGAAGAACTTCAAGTGTGTGATGAAATTAATATGCATGATAGAATACTGACATATACGATAGAAAACGGATGGCTTTCCCTGAAGATAGCTAGCTGGGTATATGGTTAGGAGATGCTGGGGCACTGGCTTGAAGGGTCTCAGTTTTAAAGTGTTCATTGCTTCTCCATCTCCACGATCTTCAATTCAATTTTTGTATGCACTGCTTTTTACAACCGAAGTTGTCACAAAGCAGCTTTACAGGGTCCAGGTCTTCACCCCTAGTGAGCCAAAGGCTACAGAAGTGAGGAAAACTCCCTCAACTGGAGGGAGAAACCTTGCACTCCTCACTGATTTAAACCATTCTCTGAACATTTAAACAGAACTAACTCTCTTCTCTCTGAGGGGACTTGCTGCACACTTGTCCCGCTCGACTGATCACCATGGGACCCCAGTTCTAAAGCTTCCCAGGCCAGCAGTCGCTGCCAAAATGCATTTGACTGGTTTCGGCAGCTCACAACGCCACCCATGCTCTACCCCAATCAGGGGCAAGTGCTGCTTAAATCTCCCGAGGTTTCTTCCTCCAGCTGAGGAAGTTTTTCCTCACCTCTGTCACCTCTGGCTTATCCACTAGGGGCTCAGACCTGGACAAGTTGCTATATAAATAAAATTGAATTGATTTCAATTGAAAGGAACCAAGACCCATAAGGGGAACCCATGTATCTCTTGTCGACCCATGAATGAACATATCAAAAGATTTTCCATCTATGGCAAACAGAGTTGGTGCAGTTAAGTGTCAATAAAGGTCAATTTTGTTGGAAGAGTAGCTAAGAATCTCTAGTCCAGAACAACGATACACACGTCTTTCTCAAGAAATTCTCAGACTTTATTCAGACAGAACGATAGCAGTGCCCCTAAAATGCCCTTTGGAGCAGCAGAGATTTATTGCATTGATTGTGATTTATTCCAAGCTTCGACATCGATTTTTTTTGTTAATCTGTGCCATACCTTGCTTTAACCCGTACAATCAGTCTCATGATGAATCATTTCTAGGACGCTTAATGGGTGAGATTGCTTCATCCTCTGCACTGACATTTCCCACCATATTTTACAAGACATGCTGTACTGTCACAGTTTTGAGTGAAACACGTGTTTAACAATTCTGACTGCTTTCAGTCTTTTTAATTAGTGTGTTCATCTTCCCCTGCCAAGATTGATGTGTGTTATCACTTGATTTGCACACATGGATGTGTAAATTGAATGTTTTTTATCCCTCCTGTTAGGATTAAATAAATAATGTACTATAAATTGAAATGGCTAATATATTTACATTTTGGGTAAAATATTTATATTAAAGACTATATTTTTATTTGAAAACTGAGCACATGTATTGTAGAATATTAACACAATCTGAACAGAGCTCAAACTATTTCATCTCAATGTTTGGTTTAGTAAAACACAAAGCAGTTAACAAAGCATAGGTGTAGCACAACAAACTTCACAGCAGGAAAGGCTGCACCCTCTTGAAAATCTACCCCCGGTGTCTGTTGGGGACTCTGTATTACCATAATCCAATTTTGTATTACAGAGTTAGACTGAGGCCCAGTAATGCCACTCAGTTATAAAAGTGGTAAAATCGTTGAACCGTTTTGCATCTCACCAACACAAATCTCCACAGAAATCTACTGTGATGGAGAGGAAGTGAAATGCCGTCCAAGTTCTAACAACTAGAAGGTAAAGTGAGCTGAGATGGAGAAGGAACTATTAAACAGTCCCTGACAAATGTCATTAGAAGAGGAAAATGAATGAGATGAGGATGAATAATCATGTCTGTAATAATAAATTATAATTGAACTCACTTGAGAGGTACTCATTTTGCCAGGAACACTTCTTAAAAGATAGTCGTCAAATGAACTGGCAATTATAAACACTTGGCAGACCAAGTTCAAACTTGGGTTCTTCGTGTGCAAATAGCTGCTTTGTGCAAATTTGAGGAGCTCGGAAAATCTGCCTCTAAGTTAATCCTTGTTCTTCTGTCTCTCATTCATTTGCCAACTTTCTTCCCACTTGCTAAATTAGCATGGCCCATGAGGCATAAAGGAACGGTGGATAAAAAACAACGGACAAGTACATTACATCGACATTAATTGAAAACCAAACCTTGCAATACAATTAAATGTGAGACGTAGAGACAACAGTAAAAATTCTATACATTTTGATGTCATTTATGTTGCATTTAATACCCATCATGACTTTTACCAGCCACCTCTTATGAGTCGTACCTGCCACTAGTGGCCTGGGAGTCTTCAGTTGTGAACAATCTTAAATGCAGCTTATATGCATCCGGTATTGTCTATTTTTTTTATACTTTATGAACAATTTTATTACACAGCAGAGTAATAAAGAACCCTCAGCACCACCAAGGCCCCCAGGCCTCCAGTGATTTAAGGTCTAAAAACTGTCATTTGTAGTTCATATTTAATGTACTTGTCATGCTTGTTGCATTCCCCTAATCTGATTGCCAAATGTTTTGAAATAAAGGGCTTAAACAACCAAGGAGCTTATAAGTCAAATTAACCATCAACATTAGTGGGAAGGGGCAATGAAAATCAACCAATCATGTTTTGAAGGCAGTCTTGCTAAGTACGAGTGGTAGCCTGTTTTAGTCAGATACTAGAACAGTTGTAGCTCTATGCCAGGACTCTGAAAGAGACATTGTAAATAAAAAAAACGACTTATACATGCTTTCAGTGTGTCTAGGATGACAAAAAATGTAACTGTAGGAAAATAACTTTGAAACACTGTCTGGTTTTCTTGTGTTCATGGGACTTTTATTTTGATTTCCCCCTTTCTGAATCCCCAGTTTGGTTTGTCTCATGACTCCCTTTAGAATCACCTGTCCCTTGTTTATTTAAGCCACCTCTACTTTGAGGCTGGCGTATGCCTCTCTCTGGCATCTCTTATCCCTTCTCCTTTTTGTTTGACTGTTTATGGTTCTTTTCTATTTCTGGTTTCTGTAACACTTGGTTCACTGTTCCGGACCATGTGGCCTGTCACTATTGCTTGTGTGTTTATGGTGTGCAGACTCCTCTCATCAGGAGAGTGTGGACTGTTCCCACTGCAAGCTCCATGATGGAGCCTTGCTTGCAGCCTTGTATGACTGCTGGGCCTCCTTGTTAAGTGTGTGGTGGGTCTCTTCTTTGAGATTTGATGGCCCTGGTCCCTTGTGAGATTGTTTGTCCAGGCCCCACTTGTCAGGTGTGTGTGACCAGGTAGCATGTGGTCCGTGGACATCATACGTACTTGTGTCAGTCCCATCCGTGTAAGTGTTTTCTGTAAAGGCCTTTGTCTGGTCCCTGTATTTGTTGATCTGATAGCCTTCACCCATCTAACCCCGGTATGTGTTTACTGTGAGGGCTTTTCCCATCAGCCCTGTGTGTTTCTGGAAGTGCTACCCATCTCTAGTTACTTCTTGCTACACAAGCCAGGGTTCCATCTCTGTTTGTGGCTTGTTTTCACAATAAAACCAGGAACCCAATCTCCTGCATATGTGACTCATTTACCTCACCCACAACCCATGTGACACAATGTAAGCTCTGAATGCAGTGAGACTCAGTGGTATCATGGTCATGGAAATACTGCTGTTAGTTTATAATAGGCCTGATCCAGATTCAAGGTTGCCTCAAAGCTGACACCCACGCGTTAGATTTAGAAAGGAAAAAAATCTAAATCTAATCTGTGCCCTTATAACAGCACCTGCAACCATCAAATGTCTTTTCTGTTCATTAAAGCTGTCGAAGATGACCTTGTTTAAATAAAGAAGTGCTGGACCCAGGCCAACACAATCAGGAATTTCCTTACATGCAAATGCTGAACTCGCTGAGCACAACTTGCTATAATTGGAGACAGACTAACAAAAATAAATCAGTCCAGCTGTTTAGAGGATGCCTGCATGTAAAATAGAAGCCTGTTTTAAACTTGTTCAGTATAAATGTTGTTTATAAAAATCTGGATAAGAGACCCTACTGAATAAACAAGTGATTTATTGCTATTACTAGATGGATTGGAAAACACATTTCTCTGTTACTTTGAGAACGCCTTGTTCAATTTTTCCTATTATTTCCATAAAAGCGTCAGGTAAGAGCAACAATCTCTCAGTGTTTAGAAGAGAAAATAGAGAAAATACCTGATAATTGACTTCAGGAAATGCAGCCCTGCTCACCCACCTCTCCCCATTGACGGCACTGCAGTAGAGCATGTAAAAACACCAACTTCCTGGACGTCCACATAATGGAGGCCCTCTCTTGGACCCTCAACTCCACCTCCGTAGCCAAGAGGGCACGGCAGTGCCTACACGTTTGAGAGTATAGAGATAATTAACACAAGCACATTGATCTTGGTTTAAAAGTGAACTAAATAGTGGGTTTATGTAATACATCCTTTTCATATTTAACTTTTTTTTCCTGACATATCAAGAGGTAAAAATAATTGCCCAATTTGGGACAAATAAAGTACTACTACTACTACTACTACTACTACTACTACTACAACACTTCTAGGTTCTGTGTAAGGGCTGTTGTAGACTGAATAGCCAAATGTGTGAATACATTCGTTTTTGTGCCCAAAATCACAATCTAAACACAGCTGATTTGCAATAGGCTATATGTTCAAAAAGTTTTTGCAAGGCACATAAAAATGCAAGTGTATAAGATGTATTTGAACCCAGTCTCTTATTTTTTATTTTTATTTCATTATTAGGTGTTGATTTGCATCTTGCATACCATGGAATGATCCTATTTTTACTTTTGCGCAGGCGCGGAGCCTGCAGCAGCATATTCACGGTGAACAATTTCCTCTGGGATAAATAACTTTTTCTGATGTGATCTGATCTGATATTTCAGTGTGGCTGACCAGAGATGCATTTGATTATCAAGTGTAAAAGCATGTGGTTAAAATCTGATCAGGATATGGTCCAGATACTACTCACCTGTGGCCATGTTTGAACAGGGTCCTTGAGTAACCTACCAAAAATAAATTGTGGTTCAGTTCTTCCTTTTGTGTTTAATGGAAATAGCTTACAATGAAGTAATTGCACAGAAAAAAATCGTATAACCATCGCTGCCATGTTATTTCAACTTTCAAACATTGGATGTGAACCAGCCTCTATCTTACAGTGGTCACGAATGGACTGAAATGCTGTGGTTGGGGGGGCAGGATGTGTTGCTGCGGGAGTGGGATCAAATCTTGTGGGTACTAAAAAGTTGCTCTTAATGTAGAATGGCACGCATTGACTTATCTGCACTGGTTAAACAAACAAAAAAAAGCATTGTTGAAAATGTAGGTTATGTACCGCAGCTGTTCAGAGAGCTCTCTTATCCCACCTGTCTTTCCTGTGGCTGAGGCCAGAGGAGAGTGATGCTGCTGTCACAGTTCCACATCTCTTAAACAGCAGGCGCTCAGGCTAACGCACTTGGAGGGACTGCAGGCAGAGCTGGCTCTTTTGAGCCCACTCTGTCTCCAAATTGCATCCTGCCCTCTTTACCCACAAGTCCCTGCAAACAAAACAGTGCATCAAAAGACAAGTGCAGCAAATCTGGAGGTTGCTGCTCGTTCCCAGTCCACGCTGCGGTGGGCTGCAATTATACTTGCCGGAGAGAAGCGGCTGTGGTGCCATCAGGGCTCTTGCTGAGGCCTCTTGTGTACTTTCCCTCGCCAAATCTTTCGAAATTTCTTCCTGCTTCATCTCTTTCCCGCTACTCTCTATTCTACCTCTATCCTCATTTTGATGTCTCCAGGTCCCCAGTGAAGGGAGGAGTAGGATTAACTTACCCAGACTTCTTCCTTTCGCTCTCATTCTCACACTGTGCTAATCCCTCAGGTGTTCCTCTAAGCCTGCAAAGCCTGCTACTCATTAGCTACCATTCTGCTCTCACAACCAGCATTTCATGCTCCATAAGCTGCTAGTTGTCTTATTTTTTACTACACTTTTAGTGCTAAATGATCCCAAAGGCCCGTTTTCTGCCACGT
Source organism: Nannopetersius ansorgii (assembly GCA_037974605.1). Taxonomy (NCBI): domain Eukaryota; kingdom Metazoa; phylum Chordata; class Actinopteri; order Characiformes; family Alestidae; genus Nannopetersius; species Nannopetersius ansorgii. Next base: position 7,986,346 of record JBBPDE010000026.1, on the reverse strand, counting down.
TGATTCCATTTTTCACTCAATGCCTAAATGTGCACTCTTAAAAAAAAACAAAGGTTCAAAAAAGATCGAAGAACCACTTTGATTCCCCGGACCAGTGGCTTTTATTAATTTTTATTAATGTTAAATGAACTCCAACATTATGTAGGTATTCATTCATTATGTAGCTTTCATTTAAAAGGGCCCATGTCTTTTAGTTTTCTTATTTTTGTAAATTTTAGGAGCATTTTTTTGTACTTTTACTCAACAATAAGTTACACATTGTTTGCATGACCATTTTTGTAGTCTGTCCCTGTACCTTACACACCTTTTTATAACATACCTATGTACATTAGCCCTGTTTTTATTGGATATGCTGTATTGTACCTCATTCAAAAAGCAGTCTTGGCTCAAATGTTCTCTGTACTGAACCATGATGTGGGATTTCTGACACTGAGGGAATTATCCCGGCTTTCTTGCAGACTGGCACCGTATGAAACCGTATGCATGCTGATCAGTGAAGCCCAAACCTTGTTTTTTGCATAACATGACACTGCACTTTTAAAACAGCCTAGCTAAATTTCAGTTATGCGTTCTGCTTCGTGGACTGTGCACTGTGCAAACTGAAGCGATTACATATGTGGATCATTCAGAAAGCACTCAGAGTGGACCACACTCAGCGACGGAACCCAGATGAAGTCCTTTTAGAACTGTTGTTATTGTTCATGTATTCTGCACTCTTGCGCTAATGGGAAATGGGATGAGTGTGCATATCTTAATTGTGAGCGCTCATAATGAATGCTGAGTGCCATTAACTCTCTTGAGTTGTTCTGCTATTATGAGACTTGAAATATGAGAATACTATTACACCAATAGACTACACCAGCAACACTCAATCATAGCTCTGCACAGAATTGTACAATATTATTATGCTTTCCTTCACGAGGAGAGAAACGAAACTAAGTGTACATTTCTGCCTTATTAATGTCGCATCTGCAAATCAGCACAGCGCAATGAGCACGTATCCCAAATCTGGCAGAGCCCGTCCTGATACGTATGTGTGTGTGTCCTTTAACGGTAAGTTCATGAACATTTAATCGAAGTCAGAATTTTAATAGACTGATATGCATTCGCAATAATGATTATATTTTTTTCCTGACAGATAGACGGCATAAGGCTGACAGCACTATTTTCCCAAAATGGCCCATGGATTAACATTAGGCTGGAGTCCATATAATTATGCCAAAACAGACTGAGCCTCTTCTTTGCTTCTTTTAGCTTAGAGAAGAAACCTAATCAGATTTATCGCAGGCTAGCTCTATAATTATTTACTCCATTAGCCATTAGTGGCCCACACAAAGTGCACTGGCTCGCAAAATTAGAATCCTTATCTGAATGTTCCAGAAACTTCACTGTATCCTCCAACGGAATGTGTAAATTTAATGAGATGTGCCCAGTGCAGACGTTTTCTCTCTTTTTTTTTTTTCCCTTTAAGAGATGTTAAAGACATTCCAATATCATATATATCACTGTCCAAAGTTTTAGCTGGTTGTTACTGGTATACCTACCATCTGAGTGGGGGAAAAAATTAACCACTGATAGAACAATCAAGCTTCTGTAAATGAATATTCTGTTAAGCTTGTTTGGGCTGAAACCATAAATATGCATTTAACAATTCAGTAATGGAGTTAACCACCTGGATCTATGGCATGTAGCATAAATTTGCATCCAAATTACTCCATGTTTGTGCTTCTCTTTTTCTCAGGCGAGATGTTTAACCCTTTATTGAGAAACAAAAGTGAAAAACAACACATTTATTCACTGATGGTGATTTCAGAAAATGTCACAGACGTAATTTTCTAGTGTTAATTGTTTATCTCAGTTTCTGTGATTAATCCATTGTTTTGTATGTATGTATGTATGTAAGTATACTCAGAAAAAATGTACATTTTTACCAAAGCAATGCATTTTTTTTTTGTCCCTCAGGTTACTTATAGCTGAGTATGCGAAGGTCTGTCTAGTTCTTTTTACGCAGCTGGGCCCTCTTGAGTGCACGCCTCAAGACCTTCCGCTAAATATAGCTACTTTATGTCAGTTTATTGTTGGTCCTTTATTGCTATTAAATGTGACCATGAAACCCTTTTTGGATTCAAGTATATTTTGATGTAGTGCCCTTAAAATCTTCCAGTCAGTTAAAACCCTGAAGGCCTAGATGACTCTGGAATAGGGTTAGGCTGTGTTATGCCTATCCACTTTGTCTGGTTTTGTTGTGGAATTTGAGCACAGATAAAGACTAGTCAGGAGTGCTTTCTGATTGTAGCCACGGGCGAATCTTTGGAGTGCTTTAGCATGTGCCTGTTGACCGCGTAAGTCAAGGCTATGAAATAAGAAGCATGAAGTGAGTGGGTTGTCGACCCATATTGTAGAGCTTACATTTGATTTCAACAGCTGGTACCCTTGAAGCATGCAGGAGTGGAATGTATTCTTTATAATGTATATCTGAACTACTGATGCCAGAAGAAGTGGACATAAAGTTATATAAATGGAGTGGTGCAAGTTGTGGACATGCCTTACAGTTCAAAAGTTCAAAATCAGTGGTTTAAGTTCTATGAAACTTTGGAAAACTACAAAAGATTGGTTGCAAGATGAATATATCACTCATTTAGAATTTCATCTGTAGCATAAATTAGCATGATGCAACCAGGTTGTAAATTAAACTAAAAAGGGTGCACTTTTTATAACTATATATGATATAAAAAAGTAATGATGAATGTTTAATCTGCTGAGGTTTACACAAGCACAGCAACATAAAGTAGTTTAATTTTATATAATTTCCCCCAAAAAATTATATAAAATTTCCAGGCACATCAAAATATCTGTAAAAAAAGATGTAAAAATGTGTCGTCTGTCAGCCTAAGTTCCTTACAGGATGTAATCAGATCTTCCAGCTGTGCGACACATCTGCTATGATAATATGGATGTTGCTCATTAGAGAAATCAGGCAGGTCATAAAGTGCAATCTTGGGCTTTTGGTTGTGTGTGGGCTCTACTCACATGTGAAACTACTATGTACACTATATGGACAAAACTATTGGGATGCCTGGTAATTACATCAACGAGGACTTTATTGAATGCATGCAAATTCATAGGCTTCATAATTCAGAATATGGAGCTGTAACAACTTCCACTCTTCTTGGAAGGTTTTCCACAAGATTTTAAGTGTCTGTGTGAATTTGTGTCCATTCATTCCGTAGCGCATTTATGTGGCCAGGCACTGGTCTTGGACATGAAGATTTGGTTCATAATCTCCACTTCAAGTTCATCCCCAAAGATGCTGAATGGGGCTGAGGTCAGGACTCTATCCAGGCCAGTCAAGTTCTTCCACACTGAACTCATCCAACTACATCTTCTTGGACTTTGCTTTGTGCACTGGGGCACAGTCATACTGGAATAGAAAAGGTTCTTCCCCAAAAGTGTGTCCACAAAGTCGGAAGCATGGCGTTGTCCAGAATGCCTTGGTATGCTGAAGAATTACCAATAAATTTTTTGTCATTCACCAAAAGTAAGGGGCCTCACCCAAACCCTGAAAAAAGGTGTGTCCTAATACTTTTGTGTTGCTAGTATACATCCAAATTATTACATTATTAAATTGCCTATTTTTCTCCTTCAATATTTTTACCAATGTCGTGTCTGGAGAGGCGGAGACCAAGTTAGATCTTTTTCACAGGCACACAAAGAACCCTGAGTGCTGTCTTTGTCAGGGCTGAGGGGGCTAGCCCTCAGTCCTGAGCTCCCTCGGAGCACGGAGCACACAGGAAACCAGGGATCCACGCTGATACGTTTATTCAAAAAGCAAAAACAACAGAAATAGGAACGAGGGCCATCAGAAACGTGAACTAGAACTAGAC
>JBBPDE010000026.1:7940639-7954304 GCA_037974605.1 Nannopetersius ansorgii | reverse complement strand
AGAGAGAGAGAGAGAGATTTAACAAAAATTTTCAATGGGCGATTGTAGAGAAACTTGCAGAGTTTAAAGTAATTCCAAAATAGTTTAGGATAGAAAATACAGATTCACACACTGACATCTGAGACATTGAGAGATTTGTCTTAAACTTCTTATTTGGCCTAAAACTATACAATTTTAAAACCAGTCAGGGCATTATTTGGCAAAATAGTCGTTGAAAAAAAATTGAAATTGAATTTACAGCCCCTGGATCTTTTCACCACCGTTGTAAAACAAAACAAGTAGGTCGGTTTCAAAGTCAAAATCAAAGTGAACTTCATTGTCATCTCAAACATATACAAGTATGCAGAGAGACGAAATAGCGAAGCTCAGCTTCTTTACAACCGACCACTTTCACCATTCTGACTGACTTCGACTACATCACAACCTAGGAATTATGGAAAAAGTCTGGAATTCCTCTTTAAGCATTTTAGCAATATGTCAATTTGTGAAGCTATTTATCTGCCTATGTCTGTCTGTCTGTCTGTTCTCACGGCACACTGAGCTCATTCTGACAGTTCTGAAGCTTACCTGGCTTGCTGTGACCTCCATTTGCCATCAAAGTATTCTTTGTGTCTTTGTTGAAGAAATAACAGCTTTTTTATGTCTGGACTGCTGTCACACACTTCCGCACAGCAGAGGGACTTTTTCCAAGATATCCCATTTTAACCAAGGCTCGTTTACTGCAGCACGTCACTCACCATTCACACATACAAAATGAGTTCTCCAACAGGCCTGCATTCGAGAAATCCAAGGGTCTGTGCCGACACACTCCAGCTTTAATGAAACTCCGCATCTCTACTCGCTCTAAAAATGCCACAATGTTCTGCTTGACATTTTCACCATAGGTTAGCTTTGGCTGCTCCCACAATGTCCATGTTTCCCTTTGCCGCAGGGCAATTAGCGATAGCATTAGTGATTATTTTGTGTACAAAACCGGTAGCCTATATGCTACACTATGTGGCTTATGCTCTCCTATAATCCTCTCATATACTGTGGCGGGAAAAAAAAGACCACTGCAAAAATGTTCAGTTCAGGTTTTATCTTTTATAGGTGCAAGTATTGAACTGAACTGAACTGAACTGAGTTTTTAAGAGCTGCTGACAATATAAATATTGTTCTTTAAAGCACAATTTTAAAGGACATGGCAAAACATTAATATAAGAGAAATTATTACAGAACTTGAATAAATCAAAGAAAACAAATCTCTTGTTCAAAAAAATGCCAATAATTACTTTTGAAGAACTTCTAGTAGTGTTTTACCATCCAGCTGGTCTCATTGCAAGAGTAGAGTGTTGATCACATGGTCTGTACCCTATTACGGTCTGTATATCTAATTATACTAATGATTACTTCTAAGTCAAATAGAAAACTGGTCTGTAATAAACTGTCTAGCTCAACTAGGCCTGGCTGTTCTCATGCTACTGCTAATCTACAAAGTTAGCTAGCTAGAGTTGCTATCTAAATAATGCTGTTTTTTATAAAAGGTAATACAACCTTTCTCTGACTTTTTTAAGAATTAATCATCAATAAAACCAACAACTATGCATCAATAGTTTAAGTTAGAGTATAACTGCTGTCTTCTTTCTAACATTAATGATTAGGAAAGCTTGAAAAACTGGCTAGAAAATGCAGTCTCTTCTCATTCTAACTTTAGTTAGCCACAGTTAAGTTTAGAAGAATGTGTAAATCTAAATAAACATGCCCTTAAATGTCAGATTCCCATTCTGTCCTTCAGTGTTGTGTGTGTGTGTGTGTGTGTGTGTGTGTGTGTGTGTCTGTACTTTTTGGACATTTCCTCAAATGTTCTGTCAGAGTGTGTGTGTGTGTGTGTGTGTGTGTGTGTGTGTGTGTGTGTGTGTGTGTGTGTGTGTGTGTGTGTCCAGGCTCTTCAGGCATTTCCAGGTGAGACGGGAAATGTTTTTGCAAATTAGAAGGGGAGCGGAATATGCAAATATTTTAGCGTTTACTGGTATTGCAATTTCCCCTCTCCAAATACCTGTGTCGTCTTTTCATCCACTCCCCAATCTTTTCATTACACAAATTAAATGAAAGAGATGAATTGTGGCTGCCAGTGGAGTGTGCCTAGCCCTCCAGTGCAATTCTGTGCTGTTCTACGCACCGCTGTCTAAGTATTAAATACATTTGCATATTCATGCCTCTGAGTCCTTCAATATATGCACACCCAGAGTGAAATGATAACCCTTTAAAGTAGGGCAACAGCTACACCTGCTTGCGCGAAACCAGCACAATGCCAATCCCAACAGCAAACCATTAAACCCAGACACTTTATTGAACCAGGCCTTCCTTTATTGGATTAACATTGCACATGAATGGGTCTCCAGAGTGTTTATGATACATACAACCCAGGATCTTGCAATCTGTATTTGACAGTGTTGATGAAAATACAGTGCTTGCTTCTTTTTCTTCATATTGTTGTTGTTATTCTTATTGTTATTGTTATTATTATTGGTGGTGGTTTCTTCGTCTCTGTCTTCTTCATCATCATCTTTTTCTTCTTCCTTTTTTTTCTTAAGTTTATTTTATTATTATTATTATTATTATTATTATTATTATTATTATTATTATTATTATTGCTATTATCATCATCATTATCATCACCATTATCATCATCTTAATAATAATAATGATGATGATGATGATGATGATTATTATTATTATTATTATTATTATTATGAAATCAACATGAAAACTGATCCAATACAAGATTGGACATAAGTCAGCTTTCCATACGTTTTTTTGCATAAATTCTGTATTTTATCAATTTACTGAATGTTTTAACAGATTTTTTGACCTGGATGGTAGGCCTCACAGTTAACATTAGCTTGCTACTTTCAGCCTGTGTTAAGATTTCATGGGTAATGCATTACTTCATAATGCGATGAGATGGTTATGACTTATTCCAGCAAACCCTTCTCCCCATGTCTAAGACTGTGTAACAGAGGCTGTTTTGTATTTCATCAGAATTGTTCCCCAATGAGTCTGTGCATGTTTCATTTTCCCACTTTTGCTAGTGAAAATGAGATTAGAGGCAGACAGAGAAGCAGTACCATATGAGGAGAGACATGAGTGAGAGAAAGGCAGACAAGAGGTAGGTAATGGAACTGGTGTACGCTTATACACAGCACTTATGAAACACTGAAAATGGCATGTAACACTGTTTGTATAGATGTTGCATGAATGATTGCTTGACATATTTACAGTCGATACCCGGAATTTGCTGGGGTTACAAGCGTATAAATTGTGAAAAAATTTGAATTTGTGATGTGTGTAAAAAATTATCCTAAAAATGTCGATGTAAACCCAACATATGCCAGCAAATATGCTCAAACACTTTCATTTAATTTTAAACATTACCCTTAAAATAAATGTAAACGTATGATGTGGGAATGCTGGACTGCAGCTGCCAGAGGTGTGTCACAGGGCAGCCAATCAATCTCTCAGAATGGCTATTTTCAAACCTCCTGCCTCTGAGTACAGCAGTATTTCACCATCACCAATACACGCTTTCTTTGTGTTCTCTCGACAGTTTTGAACAAATGTATACAGTTTTATATGGACATTTAGCTGGATTTACATTTACTTTTATGTTACAAAATTAGTAAATTATATTTTTCTTAATAATTTAGCACTAAAATACATGAAAAAGTATACAATGGCATGAAAAAAGCAACATTCTAAGAGGAAATCCGCAAATTACTGTGGCTGAGAGGGATCAGTTGTATTTTAATATTTACGATTATGAATCAAATGATTAACTAAAGACTTTGAAACTTTGTTATGGATGAAGGTCTTATCAGTTATTCACTTGTCATTGAGCCAGTCTTGCAGATTGCAAAGTAGGCCCTTCATTACATGTATTATCAATAAATACCAGTCATGAGACAATTATTAGAATTATCTGAGTCAATCTATTAGTTTAACTTTAAACTAATGATTACTTTAAAACTAAACTTTATCTGTTGGCTGGTTCCATGAGTCAGAATAATGGTTAGGGTCATCTAGGTTTTCAAAGTCCCTGGAAAAGTGTTATTAATATTTAAAAAAAAAAGTGTTGTAGTTTTTTCAATACATGGCATGCAGTTTACTTTGATCTACTTACAATTAGGTTATTTGAAATCTGAATTTTAAAATACGGTTTGATGCATCTTTGCCCACTCCTGACTGTGATCATGCTGTTTGATGGACAGAGGCAAAAAAAGAACAAAGCTTTCCCGCAGAGGGTGATTTGTGTTTACAAACACAACATGACATGATGTGAATGTCAATTACGCTCTCTAAATAATTAAATAAATGAGAAATAATTTAGAGTAGTGAGACCTTATGATGGACATGTTGGTGTCAGTGCTGTGCTGAAAATGGTCTAGCATTTGAACGACATCTGGTCACTAAAGATCTTTTCCTTGAACAGAATGCATAGAGGGGAGCTAATAATAAGCTAATTGTAATTCCACAAACGCCAGCTACACTTTATGGACAAAAGCATTGAGATGCTTGACCATTAAACCAAAAGGGGCTTTAATTTCATTGCATTTAAATAAACTTTTAATGTTGGCCATTCTCTCTGTAGAGCATTTCTGAGGTCAGACACTGTTGAAGGCCGCCTGTCTCGCAATCTCTGTAATAGCTCTTATTCATCCCAAAAGTATTGGATGAGGTTGAGGTCAGGATTCTGTGTGGGCCAATCAAGTTCTTCCACACTCACCCAACCATGTCTTTATGAACCTTTGGGCACAATCATGCTAGAATAGAGAAGGTTCTTCCACAAACCTTCAGAGTTTTCTAAAATGTCTTGGATGGTGAAACATTAAGATTGATATTCACTGGAAATAAGGGGTTTAGCCCAAACACTGAAATACAGTGTCCCAATACTTTTGTTCATATAAGTGTACCTAATTACAGAAGCTGGGACAAATCACAGAGTTGTAAGTAACACATTTCGATTGAGAAGACTTGAGTCAGGAGTCAGGTCTAAGCAAGACTCAAGTTAAGTCCCAAGTCAATAAAGGCAAGTTTTCAGTCTGAATCAATACAGGCAAGTCACAAGGTGGGTCTCGAGTCCTAATAAGAACCAGTTTTGCTAGTCAACATGGCCCATGCATTCTTCATTTAAAAAAATGCCATTTTAATACGGAAAACCACACCTGATATTAACAGTAATACAGCTTATTATTATATTTGCTATTTATTACCTAAATTACTTACATTCATTTAAATCTGTAACATAGTTGGCTAGCAGTGTTTCCCAATGTGACCTATCCCATGAAGCAATAAAAACTAAGGGTCAGTTCTGTGATTTTTAATGCATTCAACTAAATCATATTTTAAAACATAAACTAGTTTTAACAAAATTTAGACACCAAAATAAAAACAAAATAAAACAATATGAGAGCAAAATAATGGCAAAAATGGAGTTTGTTTTAATTGCAGCATTAAATGAAGCAATATTCATTTCAATTTCACTGGTTTTCAGCTTATGGAAACCTCACTCATAATGGCATGAAAGTGAAGGGGTTGAATCTGACATTTTGAATGAAAAAAATAACCCAAAAATGAATCAAACACAACAATACCATGTTTCCTCCACTTAGAGTCTTTTGAGTCAGAAGGCTCAGGTCGGATTTAAAATCAGCCATAAGTGTCTAATAGTCAAACGTAAGTCGATGCCTCTGCCTGATAAAATATTATCTCAACATCTATAATTAAAGCTGCGAAGCTTTTGTCTTGAAAACATCTCTTGTGGCTGGTTCAAATGCCAGGACTGCTAGTGGCACAACTAATATACCCGTGAGAAAGGTATAGTTCCCACACACTGCTCCTCGGATCCGGCGTTGGTGCTGTGGGGTGTTCATGCGAGACTACAAGGGGCCGCTTTATTTTTCTCTGTCTTGACAAGAGTCAAGGACATCTGTGTCTGTTTCACCAAAGCACTTAAACGTGGCCTGTGCAATCTTTATGAACTCATCTGTTTCCTTTAGCCACCATTGCTTTAATAGCCCCTGTGTGCGAGTTAACCATTTTAATTAAAAACGGACCTCGCAGCTAAACAAGTAATCAATGACCTTCAAAGCACTATTGATGGGGATTCTGTTCAGACAGACTGACGTGAGTCTCCTTCAAGCCACAGGCAGACAAACCCGTGGCCTAAAAACAGTGGTGTTGTGTGCAGATCTGCAGTGTTAGTAGACAGTGCAGCAGGTCAAAGTCCTGAGGGATGAGGTCCAGAGTAGCCTGGAGGAATTCTAACCCTGCTGTGACGTCTGCACCTCAGCCCTACACAGAAGTCAGCGATCACTTGCACTGATTATTCCTCTGCCCTGGTGGGAAACAGCGGTGCCATATGCTGGTAAAAACAAGACATGTGGTTGTCAATATCAGCACTTTTTGGGGACTGGCCCCGGTTTGAAGCTTTCCTTCTTCCTTAATGTGAATCTGTATAGCTGTGAATCTGAATGTGCGCTTGCTTTTGTACATTTTCAGGACAAATGTTAAATATGCTGGAAAATCACCAAAAGCAGACCTACCTTGCTTTATCAAGAGCAAAAAAAAATGGTTGTGACTTTTGGTTATCTTTAGTTATCTTTGCTGACTCAGCGTTAGTCTTAGAAATTCTGGAGGGAAGCCCTAAGGCCCTTCTGAGTGTCATGTTGCAGTCAGACAGGACGCACTTGCAGGAGGTGATTTGATACAGTTTTATTCTTTAAGGAAAAGAAAGCAACCAAACACAAAGGCACAGATCTGACCGAGATCTCCTTTCGAGACAGTTTTGACTCTGTGTGTACAGAGGTGAATACAGTTCGAGTCTTTCGGCTTGTGAGTAACCCAGAGCCAGAGCTGGGTGGTGGGAAGAGCTGTGTACTCACCATGCTAGGTCTCAGATAACGCATGTCAGAAAACGGGCGGTGTCAGTGCTGCAGACAGAGGAACAGAACAGAGCACAGACCAAAAGTTGCGTGAGGGTGAAAGGACAGTGTACAGGTCAGGCTAGGCTTGGTTACTGCTTGGCTGCTTGGGACAGCAGAGAAACTAAGGTGTAGTGTCCATTTGTTCTACGTGAACACACCACAGCACACAGTGTGAACAGGACGAGATCTTTCTCTGCATTTAACCCCTTCATCAAGTGGAGCAGCAGGCAGGAGCACAGCACCTTACTCAAGGGTACCTCAGAGGTGAAACTAGCAGTCCTGGGATTCAAACCTACAACTGATTGCAGGGGCAAATGAAGGAATGTTTCACGATTTCGCGCGTCAGGTGGGGTAGGGGGGCCAGGCTCAATATTTTAGGCACCCAGGCCAGGGGCGTGACCATAGGCTCTCATTTTTTTTCTGTAATTTTTGTTCAGTTATATTAAATCCTCTGTAGTATCTAGGAGAATAGCTTACCGACCACTGGTTTTTCTGTCAGGAAGGTTTTGATATACAACGGGTGGGACTGATTTTGTGAGGGGAAACAACACTGTGGGCCCAGATACATCACTGGCTGTGAATACGAGTGACGGACTGATCAAGGGGTGTCTGCCAGGTGACAAACAGCTCTATGGCAGGCCTCTTTACTGCTGAGAGTCACACTAGAAATGTTACACACAGTAAAAGGAGGTTGTGCGCATGCCAAGTCTCAGTTGTTGTCTGGTAGGGAAAGGGGCGGTTGCACACGTGCAAAGTCTCAGTCATTGTCCGGGAAACAAAAAGTGTGTGAGTGTGTGGGGGTTTTAAAAAGTGCTATAATGGTTCAGGCACCCATGGCGTATGTGTGTGTGTGTGTGTGTGTGTGTGTGTGTGTATAACAGAGAAACCTCCACTTAGCTAATTATTGAATGTTTACACACTGGAGCTTTGTAGGTCAGGCCCATGCAGAGCGAACAAAGCCTCACCTGTAATTTTCCCAGCATTCTTGTGTGTAATGAAATCTGTCTGGCATGAATGGTGAAGGGATTGTTTCTTAGGGCAGTGTGTAGCCTTCCCTCTCCCCTTCTGTCTTTCGCTCACACTCCCTCTGTCTCTCTCTCTCCATCTGTAAAAAAAAAAAAAGAAGAAGAAGAAGAAGAAGAAGGCAGGGAGGGCAGGAAGTAGCCTCAGGTGCTGTCTCGCAGGCATCCCAAAGTGCTAATTATACTTCAAAGCAGAGGATATCATTCTCCTTCTGCAGGCAGTCAGATAGGTGAAACGCCGGGCCTTTCTTTCTCTCTCCTCCCCGATAGTCCTTTTTTATTTCCGCCAGCAGCAGAGCCACCCTGCTATTAAAGGAAGCGACATCTGGGGAGCCACAGAGGGAGATGAGGCAAAACGAAGGCAAGCAGACCTCATCGCGAGCGCACACACAGTCAGCCTCCCAGCCTAAAGTCACGATTGATGGTAATAATGTGGGCCTGAGCAGGCCACACACCAGGCAGACGTCTTAGAGAACGTTCCTCACCGCAGAAGCTAGTGTCTCTCCACCCTGCCTCACTAGCTTTTATATCAGAGTAATAAAAGCTTCTGCGCCACATTGGAAAACAAGGTCCCTCTTTTGTTTTTAGGGCCAATTTAGCAGCACACGGCTCCATGGCTCCTCTTTATTGTGCTGCTAGAGGAGGCAGGCTGCGGAGAAGCCGGGTGGGTGATGCTTCAGTGCAGCCCATGAATAGTAGATGAGTCCGAAGCCGTTCATACACGGGGACAAAAGCACAGTTATGGCTCTTTTGAGGGTGGAATACAAAATGCTGCCAGATACGATAAAATGGCACTTAATATGCCCAAGTACACTCTGATAACAGTTGCCAGAGATTCCTGCAAAACAGAGTTTGTCATGTGAGTTGCCATTTATATAATATATATTCTATTTATGTATACATAGAAATTACCAGTCAAAAGTTTTAGAACACTCCAGTGTCTCAAGCTTTTTTTAATTGAAACTCAGACAGTTCAAGTCCATTGAATAGCATGAAATGGTACAAAGGACAGTGCTGAACAGCGAGGGGTTTAACAATGGTAAGGTTATCCAGAAGTGGGAGGTCATTCTGTAGTGCCATGCAGTTCCTCTGGTATGTGCCTAGTTGGTTGGTTTCATTTTATAGCAAGTTAGTGACCCAAAACATAAGTCCAAGCTATGCCAGAACTACCTTAGAAAAAAGAACAAGAGAACATAGAATGGCCAGAAAAGCAACCTATAAGTGTCACACACTTATGGGAACTTCTGCAACATAGTTGGGAAGAACTTACTACAGAATGAGCAAAGACACATTGAACCACTTGAATTTCAATACAAAATCACAGAAAAATGGGGTGTTCTAAATCTGGTAGTGTATATAAATAGACAGATAATTGAATCATTATGATTCTAAATCTATCATGCATAAAAGCATACACTAAGCATCTAATTCACACTAGAAGAGAAGAATTTTCTTCTTTACTTTCCTCTCATTCATTTTTTACTCCTTTGTCCTACATTTGGGGTTGGGGTCAAGCTCTTACATGTTTTATACATTTGCTTTACTATTGTATTTTTTTCCTGTCCCTGAAAAGTGAAACTTTAACTATGAAAGTTCTTAGTAGTATCTTTTTTTGGACAGTTTTGGCTCTATTAGGTCACTAAAGTATAGTTCATCTGTGTTTTGTCCACCCTTAAAAATAACTGCAAATAACAACAACAACAATAATAATAATAATAATAACAATGATAACAACAACAACAACAATAATAATAATAACAATGATAACAATAATAACAATAATAATAACAATAATAATAGCACCTTTCATAAATGAAATGCAGCTCAAAGTGCTTTATGTGAATTATACAGGAAAAACTAAACTATACAAATAAGCAATTAGATATTGTTAACAAAAAAACAAGCAAATGGCACAAATCATACATAATTATAATTATTGAAAAATCAAAGTGAAAAGGCTCAGCAGAGTGTAAAAGGCTAAAAATAATGTTGAGTAATTTTGAGGTGATTTAAAATATCCTCATGAATTAGACATATCATACAAACGTGTTCAGAATTGCATTAAAAAGTCTATTTTGTGCAGCGGTTCTTGCTCAATGGAGCATTTAGCATTGACGAATGAGTATTTTGGCCGTTTTTTCCATTATATGCTTTTCTTTCTTCCTGACCTGAGAATACTTAAACAGTTCTGACAATTATGTTTATGAGCGGCTGGTTTCTGATCAGTATCAAATGCACAATCCAATAAAAATCCTTTTCTGACACCCTTCAGGCTGGCATTACTCGCATTTATTCTCTTCACAAGTGAGCTATTAGGATGCAGCTTAACAACTCTTCTGTAGAGGAAAATGATGATGTCAATTAGTGCTCTAATAATGAGTGCATGCGTGAGTGGAGAGGAGAACCAAGAGGGGTTAATGAAGAGACAGAGTATGTGGATGGAGGGGGGGGGGGGTGGATGGGGGCGCAGGGGGAAAGGGGAGGTATCTTTGTCAGAGAGAGAAATGGGAAGTAAATGGCAGAGACAGCTACTTTTACATTTGCATAAATATTAAATAAATTATATTAATGAGGCACACAACTGACTCTTCAACTAAGCTTGCTCAGTATGATTGGCTTCCGTGGAGCAAAATCTCTGGCATGTCTGGTCATTAAGAGTTTAGGAAGAGTTATTCAGAGATAATCCATCAGTAGGTCTGTCCTAGTCTCCAAAATAAAGTTTCCTAAATGCTCCTAAAAATTTTGCTGCAGATATACAGTAATGGTATTTCTGAAATAAGCCTGAATGCCAAAATCTTGTCCACTGAGTGACACCAAATATTTAAACTGTGTCACACAGTTAGTAAAAATTGCATAACTGGTAATGGTTAAAGAATAACAATAAAATATTTATAAAATATTTATTTTTATTATAATTTCAGTTAGTGACTGCAAAAATCAGTGTTCCCTCTTCATCCACTCCCAAAAAATAGGTTTTGAGGATTTTGAGAACATACAGATGATTAATCAAACTTGTGGTGTGTTCATACCAACCTCTTTTTGTAAGTTTTGTGGTGACATGAATGCCTAAACTGAACCTACACTGAAGCATGAAGATCGTCCTTCACTGGGAGAAAGGGGCCTAGCCCTGAGGAACAGGTATGTACCAATACTTTTGTGTAGTATATAGTTCTTGTCATATAGTGTGTGTGTGTGTACACTCTTTATATATATATACTATATACAGTAATCGCTCAGTCTCACGCAGATTTTTTCTGAGAACCAAACTAATAATTTTCGCATTTTTTGTGCTTTTGTGATGTCCGTACCTCGTCCGCCACGCCCCCTCCTACTCTCGTACTGGATTTCTAAGCACCACGCCCTAACATAAACCCTAAAGAGGACCAGGGGGCACTGCAGGACTGGCTCCCATGAGCCTTTGCGGCACAGTTGGCCCAGTTATATGTGTTTTTGTGAGTGTTCGAGGGTGAGTAGATGTTTGTCAACTAGAGTTAGTGAACTATTGTATGTTTCTGTGTGTAATTTGTGTGGTTGAGAGTGTTTCGGGAGCATGTATGGGGGCGTATGTAGGGTTTACACTATAAAAATAGGCATTTTAGGCTTTTTTTTTTTACCAAAACACAACAACAAAATCTTTCACTATACGCGGGTGCTCTTGGAACGTAACCCACACCAAAAGCGGAGGATTACTGCATATAAATGTCACGGACGACGGGTGATTTACCTCGGGACAGGGACCAGACTGGAAAGCAGGTATCCATGCTGTGGTTGACTTTATTCAAAACAAAACAAAGCAGAAACAAAAACCAGGCACAAGGGCCACCAGAAACATGAACAGTATAATATGAAAAACAAGATCTAGACAAGGCATACACGAGGACAGCTGTGGGCTACGCAAACAGACCTTAAATACAGACAGAAATCAAAGAACAAACACAAAACAGGTGGAAACAGGAAACAAGCAGGAAAACATAACAGAATGTCAAAATAAAAGACCAAAAAACAACAGAAAAGCAGTGGCCCATAATGGCCACTGACCGAGCCGTGACAATAAATCATTTTTTTAAAATTAAATTTTATTTATATAGCGCTTTTAACAATGGTCATTGTCACAAAGCAGCTTCACACAATGAAATAAATGTGTGTGTATGCATGTGTGTGAAAGAAATGGCTCCAATGAGCAAGCCAAGAGTGACGGCGACAGTGGCAAGGAAAAATAGAGCCTCCGTACAGTGTAACTGTGTAAATACACATACACACACACTTATTTATTTATTTATGTGTGTTTGTGTGCGTATATTTACACTGCCTAAATGTTCTTTATACTTTAAAACTCTTCTTCATTTTTGCACATCATTCCCAGAAGTGCTTCTTTGAAGAGCCATCTATTGAAAGGTTCTTAAGGGAACCAAAGGTGGTTCTTCATCACTTCTAGCGCTAACTCCAGAGAGCCCACTTTGGTAGAGTATGTCTCAAAGTTCACTCTTGAAAAGGTAAAAACACAATCTGCATCCAGTGTTGTGTCTGAGTTCGGCTGCTTCTCTTGTATGAGAAGCTGTAAAGCGCTCTCTCCACTTGAATAACTTAAATCACTTTAGTTTGAGAGATTTGGAGAGTAGTGCCATGCTGAGCATGGGCACTGGGGCAAACAGTGAACACATCAGAGCAAATGCAGTTTTCACCCCCACTGCCTCCACTTTAGGGTTGCTCGTTATGCAGCAGAGCCTCTGTGGTGTGAAATAGCTAATGCCATGTTTAAAGTGTTTAAAGTCAGCGTTTCATTTTACATAGCTATTTCTAGCAACAGGACATGAACCCGCTTCCATTCTCTCCATGCACTGGGAAATGGACAAACTCTGTCCGTTTTCCTCCAGCGATACATCGCTTAGTGTTCGCTCATGAATACTGCAAGCACACCCAGTGGGTCTAATGGTTCTCCCTTGCTCTTCTTGAACTCCTCCATGGTTTCTCTATGACAGTGTTTCCTGACCCTCTCCTGACTGTCTCTCTGAACTGCCCACTTTTGTTTTTCACCTTTTCAACAGAACCGATTCTGCTCATGAAGGACTTTTAAAGGTGAAATTAAAACGGGTTTACAAAAACATCCCAAAGAAAACTCCAGAATCTCAACTTCAGGTCAGGTCACTTTGACTTTTACTCTGACTTTGATGTTGATGTGAATCTGCGGTGCTTCATGCCAAGCCAATGCCATTAGAGTTTATTAGAATGTTTATTAGAGCGGTAGGTCAAGTACAGGAGGTCTTCGAGTTACAACACAGATCCGATTCCTATGTAACCCGAATTTTGGTGTAAGTTGAAACACACTCTACCCAAAGCTATTTACCTATCCTAACACTGTTGTAAAATCATCTGGTACATAAAAACTCAACTAAGCCACAGAAAAAGGAAAATGATATAAATGTACTGTACTTGTACACTGTATTGTAGAAACAGAAAACAATTACAAAAAATGAGCCCTTTTAACAGCCCAAAATGTAAAAAAAGTAAGTGTACTGGGGGCACACCGACATCCCCACTCACAGTTACTGTGTATACTGTGTATTCTTCTGCCATGCCCACATAGTCCGTAAGTACAAAGCTAATAGCGAAACTCTCACGTCTCAATTCTTTTAAAGTTTTTGTGAGAGTGGGAGTTGTAAACTCTAAACATCATATGTTGA
>JBBPDE010000026.1:7914836-7937154 GCA_037974605.1 Nannopetersius ansorgii | reverse complement strand
CAGGGTCTTAATGACCAGCCACTGCATGCACTGCAAGTCATGCAGTAATGCTCTTTTCTTTTGCTGCTGTTGCTTACGAAGTAAAGAGAGGATGAAAGGGGTCCCCAGTGCCTCGGTGTCTGTCTGTCTGACCTCTACATGAAACGAGAGAGAGAGAGAGAGAGAGAGAGAGAGAGAGAGAGAGAGAGATGGTCAGATGCCTTCAGTCACTCAGTGTGGATAAAGACTTTAATCCAGCAGATAGTGGCTCTTCTACCGCTCGTCCATTACAGCGAGCTGATGGAGTCACTCAGTCCCATCATTTCTGACCCCAGCACCCGCATACAATATGATCCTTCTCCATAAAGCCTGAAGGGCAGGGAAGAAAGGAATAAACCAGGTTAACACGCTCTAGATTGTAACCCGTGTGATACGATGATGTGTTTTCCTTATTGGAATAAATTACATAGTGATGAGTATTTAATGGGTGCCATCAGTACTTCCACAGCCTTGACCGGCAGCATGTTTATTTAAAAGGCGATTTAGATGGTTGCTGTATTGTTAGGACATGACAGGGGTTATCATTTTGAATTCATAATTGATATTCTTTTTAAGCATGAATTTGATCAAACCTCCAAAAAATGAAATGTATAGCAAAACGTTATTTCATTTTTGCCATATTGCACACGGTGCTGTGCAATTACCCCTAATCCTTCAGTAGCTGTATGTAACCTCAGACTAGATCATGAGAGGAATCTAATAGGATCAATATGCTGTAAGTGAAGAGGCTGTATTTTGATTATTCCCTTCATATCCTGCACAATAGCGGCTGCTGCAGCGACAGATATTGTGACAGCAGCCGCCCAGAGTGTCTGTGTGCTGTCAGTGTAACTTTTCTGATGACTGGCCCGGCGAAGTTGCTGCGGGGGTGACCCTGCTGCACGGGGGCAGCATTTGAAAGGCAGATGAATGCAGATGAGAGTAGAAAGGTGGCCGAGGGCAGACGAAAAGTTCCAAAGATAACAGAGTCTTTCTTGGCGCTTCTGGATTTTCACAAGGACGCGTGTCCGTAAAACCAGCTCTGTTTCGGTTCTCTCGTCTTGGGGGCAGCCCGAGAGGTGCTATGCAGTCAATCAGGCTGAAGGCCCTAGAGCTTAGGTTCATTTATTAAAGGACAGCAATCTCCGGAAGCATTTCCTCCAGTGCTTTGAAGAGGACAGTGACAATTTAACAATGCATGAGGGAGACAGCTCATCAGTGCAGAGTACCTAATGAATACCATGACAGCTATATTGTAAACATCACAAAGAACAATTGAACTAGACTTTAATTAGAGAAAGTGGGAGAAGCTCTGCTGCAATTTGAAGGCTTTCATGGATGGGGCTGTAATCTGATCTAAATATAAATGAAGACTGTGCAGCTATTGAGATATTTCATAGGTCTTATGAATAAAACCAATATGTTTTTTGAGGGCAGCACAGAATGATGTTTGTTTATTTGAGCTTGGATTTGAAGTGGTTTCCTACTGTCTAACACTTATCTAATACTTTACTCTTCCAAGTGAGTAGAAAGTCATAAACACCTGTCACTTGACCCCAGAGTACACCAAAATGGAACCTACAGGCAAACTGGATTGCAAATAGTCTCTTTTTAAAGGGTTTGCTTAGGTAATGTCCCATTTCCATCCTCAAACATAACAGTTTTGGCCTTTTGAAAGGCTCTCAGCATTAATTACCTTCTATATGCTATACACATTTCTCTAGGATATGTTTTCCCTCTAAAAGCATGTGTAGGACAGAATCAGACAAATGACACAAGACTGTGTTCTACCCGCATGCTTTTACACAGTCACATGCACGTCCGACTACATAGACTACATGCAAATTAGTCCCAAAACAATAATCTGTTGTTTGTGTTGTTCTGTATTTGTTCAATTCTAATTTTTTGTGTACATTTTAAGCAAGTTTATGAATAAGTCTATCAAAGAAAATGCAAATTAGTCAATGTTTAAACAAGTACTGTGATGCCCAAATTCTTAAGGATGGCATCTCATGTGTGTGCTGCAGGATGCGAGATAAGAATGTGGCTCACTGTGCAATGATGGAAGGATTTTCTCCTTTATTTACTCCTGGTAGAGCAGTTTAAACATCCCACTGTCAACTGTGCAGCATTGTAGAACAAACAATTCCCAAACACGGGCGGGCAGTGGCCATTTTACGAGGGCTGGAGCGACTGTCCCTTTCCTCATGAGCAAAACAAAAGAGAAAGATGCCGTCCCGATATTGAGTTTTGGTTGCTGAATGTGGCACGGTGAGATGAATGTATGTACACTGGTAGAGTGTACATACAGGTAGAGGGTACTAAAGCGGCTGGAACAACCTTGATCCTGGATGCACCTCTTTTTTATGTGGCTAATCCCTACCTTGCTATAATCCTGACCCTATACAGTCCATCTAAATTGGTAGACAAAGGGTTTATGTGTGATGTTTACTCAACCATTTAATAATAACTATTCTCCAGCCCACCTCTGTTGCGAAGGACCGGAGATTTCAATCAAAGAAAATTTCATGCAGGAATTTTTTGCTGACGCTGTTCAAAGAGAAAGCAGCATGAAAGGAAAGTATTTCCCTCAAACATTCCACAGCCTGAGAAAAAAACAAACTTTAACATATAAAACAAACAAACAAAAAACACGCAAAGTAAATCTGAAATGATTTAATGAGAGCGGATTTTATTAGACCCTAGAATGAGTCGAAAGGCGTTAGCGAGCAGGAACACACCAGCGCCGCGCGCACACACACTGTCACACTCCATCACATTTTCGAACGTAGTGCCTAAGACATGAGCGTGCGACTCGGCCTGCGCGGGGCACAGAGCTGACAAACAAACAAACAAAAAGAGTTCCGCCTAACCAAGCCGGCTCAATGAGTCACTTAAAAGCTCTGAGGAGCGACGCTTCCATGCCATTCAGTGCTCATCCTCAGCCGCTCGGCTCCAATTCACAATTAGGTCCAAACAGGCACACGCCAACTGATACACGCAGCCAAGGAACAAGCCCTGTGATTCATCTGATCACAGCCCAGGTGCAGCATTAGCATGAGGGCCTGAATCAGTGGGCTGCACCTTGTTAGCTTCAAACGTTTCCTATTATTTGTCACCTGGAAGCAAAATTCTTACCTCTGCATTGAGAGTAATAAACATCACAAGGCTCATTTATTTATGAAATGTTGGATTCGCTTGGGGCCTAGTGGTTAAGCCATTCATCCTGCAATCAGAAAGGGTGAATGGGTTAAATGCAGAGAAGAATTTCATGCTGTTCACACTGTGTGCTATAGTGTGCCTACATATGACAGAATGGTCACTTTACACTGGAAAAGGTTCCAGTAAGTGGTTTCTCACACATGTGTTATTCAGCTTCCAAGCTGCATAGCTGCTTGAATGAGTAACACTTTCTACTTGACTCCTCCAAGAAACATCGTCTAGATCTGCCATCCCTAAATACAAAGCAAAACCAGTCCAGACTTTTCTCTTTTGTGGTTCCCTGCTGGGTGGAATGAGCTGCCTAAGCCAACAAGAGCAGCAGAATCCCTCGCTAGCTTCAAAAACCTCCTGAAGACTCATCGGTTTAGAGAACATCTCCTCTCCTAAAGCACTACCTCGTCTTGCACTACTACTACATCAAGGTTTTAGCACTTAGTCCTCTCCTCTGGTTCTCACAATGTCCTAAAACCTGAGTTTTCTCGCATTGTAAGTCATTTTGGATGAAAGCGCCTGACAAATAAATGTAACAATGAATCTGAACACACTCCAATTTTGGACTTTGTTTCTGTTCAACTAATGAAAATAGAAGATACAATAACAAGTTAATAGGTTTATGTTGGATCTACGTAATTTACTTGAGTTGTTATTGTACTGCTCAGTTTCAGAGCCACATTCCGCTGCAGGATACATGGTAGCACACAGTTACAGCCACCAGCAATGAAGCAAAGAGGTCAACTAAAGAATATAGGAAGGACAGTGATATCCACAGTGAGAACATGTGGGTGAGGGGGTGAGCAATATAAGCAATGGTGGCAGGTATAAATGGGCTAGTAGGGATAATCTCTCAAGGTCTTTAACAGAAAAGAGAAAAGCAATATTACTTAACCATGTATTATTTAACAAGGTTGCATTGAGTAAACATACACTTACGAAGTAAATTAGCTCAGCCCATTGAAACAATTCAGTTGCATGCACTTGTTAAGTAACATCGATAAACTGATTTCATGTGTGGTGTTGTAGGATTCCTGATGGGAATGGGTTGTTTTTGAAATTAATACATCTTTCCATTTTCATTCAATTTATTGTCATTTCGACCATACACACACAGGGCATAGTAAATTGAGAGCATATGTAGATTTTGGTCCCTCAAAAAATGTGCTCCCAATAGATTAGCCATAATATATTCGTGTCTAAAGCTTACTTCTTTTGTCTAGGGCATAGTCAGTGGAGGTTTAAAACTGACTAATTAACAATGTGAAAACCACATGTTAAAATCACACACTTGCTTCAAGCCATGTCAAGTTATATAGTCTTTCTCAAACAGTGTATGGCAGTTTATAAACATGTACCACTTTACAAGAAGCTTACACTTATGAAGTGTTTATAAATGATTTATATTCAGGTTGTTAATTAAGTTATATACATTTTATACATCATTAATAAGCAGTTATAAACTAGTTCTAACATTTGTCATACATTGACACAGGCTCGCTTTTTGGCAAGTGATGGTAGTAGCATGTTAACAAAGAAAGAAGTTGACGGTTTAACATTCTGCCTGGAAAAGGGACAAGCTTGTGCCTGCATCAATGTATGACAACTGATATAACTTATTTATAACTGCTTATTAATGATTTATAAACTGTGTTATAAACCATGTAGTAGTCTTACTGTATCCGATAAACATAGGTGCAGAATTCAAGCTGCTACTCCTGTTTTTGGTTGTTCACATTCAGTGCTAAGATGAGCCTAATACATTTTTAATATTTGTTCACACATCATCCCCATTCCTTAAACAGTCCATCTGGAAGAGAGGCATTTCATGATGTTGTGATTGAAGTGCTGAGCAGGCCTAGCTGTGGTGTGTACTGTATGTGCATTCATAGTTCATTTTTCTTCTCTGACAGGGTGTCACTGATGACAATGTCTAAGGGGGCTTCATCTCAGCGTAGGCTGGGCTGGCATTTCTCCACCGCTCTCTAGTGCTCTAAATGGCCTGGAACTAACGCTCGATTAAAAGAGCCAAATTAGTGTCTGCTTTAATTAGCCTTTCTATTCCAGCACTGAGGGATAGTGAGTGGAGTTTTTTTTTCATCTCTCACGCGTCCACTGGGTAAATAAATAATTATCACCTTATAAATAAATGCCTAATTCAGGAAGAGAGTTAATGAAGGAGATTACTGCAACAAAAGGACAGCGAACGAGGGCTTCAGAAGTGAAAGGTGAACGTTTGCCTGGATTGCTTCCGCTAGAATTCCCAGTGATATTTGGATGCACAAATTGATAGGCAATGGCTGATAATGGCTTTGAAATGACTTCATGTACACGATTGCTAAGGCATTCACTAAGGTTATCAAGGCAGTCAAGAGAATCATGGGCTGTTGGCAGTGTTCTTATGATGATTTGAAAAGGCTCAGTTGTATGGCATGGGTATTTTTTATATCTGTGAAAGCAGTTTTTGCATAAGAAAGAGGGACAGAGAAAGATATGGAAAGTTGGTGGGATGTAATCACCTGATAATCAAATAAAACAAGTTCTGCTGCATTACAGATGTGGTTCTATCTGGCCTGATGTTTGTTTTTAATTTGGATTAAATATAATCTAACAGCGTTCTACTCTATTTTCCTACTAGACTTCACAGAATCCCCAAGGTTTTGAATCAGAGCAAAATTCTGTCAAAACCCATCTATAGCCTAACAAAGTTCTCTCTAAACCCAGCTTTTAGCTGAACATATTCTGTCTGAACCCAACTGTAATCCAACACTACGGTCTGTAACTGACTAGTGTTAAGGAAAAGTTTTGACACTGCAAATACTGTCCAAACGCAACTGTCTATCAAAAAAATCTGTTAGGACTCAAGTCCAATTCATGACTTGCTTCATTTTGTTAGACCTTTACCTCAGTCAGTCTTTGAGTCTGTGGATATATGTTCAGTTAGAAGCTCCAAATATGGTCTAAATATGTATAACAAGATGTAAATTACATCTCAGCTGATTTGACCTCGGTTATGAGAACCTCATTGGGATACAGGTTGTGCCTGTCATGGGTAGCATGAAAAATAACATATTCCCATGAATGTGTACATGGTCTATGGTTGGATTAGGTACACTAATGATTTGACTGTAAGCTATAGCCTGATTTTAAGACATTGTGGGACATACCACCTTGTTAAAAATGGTCATAGTCATGCCAAAAATTCCACATCAATACATACAGCCACTGAAAAAAATAAAAGACCGCATCATTTTTTTTTTTCTGGTTGTTGCTTTTGTAATTTATTGGAGTGTGTCTGTGTAAAATTTGCATATCACTAATACTTTACACTGACCACACATGATTCAAAATTCCTAGCAATAAAATGTTAGGAGGAAATTCCAAACAATAAAATGTTAGGAGGAAATGTAAAAATAATTCATATAAATAATTTATTATACCTTGAAAATGTTAAACTACACAACACGCAATTGTAAAATAATATGACACAATTAAAATAGTAATATTACGTGCATGTTACTGGGCAGCTGGTAGCCTAGTGGTTAGGGCGTTCGTTCCGAGATCAAGCAGTCATGGATTCAATTCCTAAGACTGCTAAGGTACGCTTGAGTAAGATACCGTCCCCACACACTGCTCCTCATGCGCTGTGCTCCTGGCTGCCCCCTGTTTCTTTTGGTGAATGGGTTAAATGCAGAGGTTGAATTTTGTGCTGTTCACACTGTGTGCTGTGGTGTGTTCATGTATGACAGAATGGTCACTCTCTTTGTAGTGTGTGCATGTGTGAGCTCTGTTTCATCCCATCAGTAAACTGAATCAGGCGTGAAGCTGCTGCATGTAGAAAAGCTGCTATACAAACACTATTGCACTTACAACATATATGGAGGCATTTCTCACTTTTTACACAGTTCACACTGCAATCGTTCATAAAAGAATATTAGAAAATTGAACAAACAGTGAACAAAAAAAAGGGAAAAAGAAAAAATATTAGAAAATTGTACAAACAGTGAACAAAAAAAAGGGAAAAAGTGGTTTATTTATTTTTCCATGGCTGAATATTCATCAGGATTTGCTTTCAAGCAACATCTTAGTCTGCATTCATTCTGGATCAGCTGTTTAGAATGGATTTTTAGCGCATTTTCAGATAAAGATTTTAGATTTTGAGCTCTAATAATGTCAAACTTCAGTTGAGGGTTACTGTATGTCAGGTGGCATTTATGTCTTTTAAGTTGGTGGTCTCTGATTCCTGCTCTAACGCACCCACCAGCTCTGGAAGGGCTTTTTATTTAGCTGATTAGTGTCAGTTGTATAAGAGCAGGGAAGCCACCAAAGTGAGCAGGCAAAGTGTACCTCAGCACTGTGACTGGGAGCCACTCTTTAAAGCTCGAACCACCACTAGACGGGAGTGTGTATATGTGTGTGCGTGTGTGAGAAGGAGTTGTAATAAGTGTCTCTCAGTGCACTGGAGCTACCCGTATTATACCAGGCACACCTTCCGGCTGACTGACTTTAGCTGACCTTAAATCTGATGACTGAAGGCCAGCTGAATGGAGTAAATGGACTGAGTCTACTAAGTGTGTCCACCCGCAGAGATACATTCAGTTCAGCCCTCCAATGAATGGCCATGATCAGAAAACTTTAATGATCCCAGAGGAAATTGCTTATGTAAAACACACCATGCTATTTACACAAAATGCCATGGTCAGGAAGTACTATATAAATAGTACAGATGAATAAACAACATTTTTGCTGAAATAGTGTACCAGTTAACACAAATGGGTGTCTGGAGAGTTTCTCTATACAGAGTCCATTGTGATTGGGAGTAAAACAGAAGAGCTATGGAATTTTATAGGGCACGGTCTGTAAGGGTGTGTGTGTGTGTGTGTGTGTGTGTGTGCTGCGTTAACAAATAAACAGCCTAGCTTTGTTTCATGGGTTCAGGTCCTCCTTGTTGACCTTGTTGACTTGAAAGAGTGTGTCTTTATCCTTCAAAAAGCTGCGGTTGCCTGTCATGTGCACTCAGGACTAATGGAAGCTGATGGACGTGAGCACCTACAGGTCCTGAGGGACGCACACAGACACACATACACACGCAAGCACACACAAACATACACCAAGATAAGAGAAAAGCCTAGGGCTTATTCACATCTTCACATGAAGCGACTCTGGCAACATGCAGTGTCCTTATTCGGACAGGTCAGTGACGGCAAAGAAAAGATGCAGAAAGGAATTATCTATTGATCTAAGTGAACCCTATTAGAATGTGCACCAGCATGAGTGTCTTTATTTCATTTATTTATGTTTTATTTGTTTCCCAAATAAAATTCTTTATAGAAATATAATGTGCATGTCACGGCTTGGTCAGTGGTTGGTGAATGCCACTGCTTTTTTGTTTGGGTTTTCTGGTTGTGGTTTTTCTGTATTTTTCTGTTCATGTTCTGGTTCTTTTATTTTGATACGCTTGTCTGTTTAGTGCATGTGTCACGTGTCTTGTTGTCAGGTGGTTTTGTTATTATGTGTCATGTGCTTTTCCGTTTCAGCTGTGTTCTGTTAATGTGTCTGGTGATTGGGGTTTGCATCTGTTTTGTGTTAGTCTCCTGGTGTATTTAAGTCCTGTGTGTGTTTCGTTCGAGTCATCTGTCCATCGTCTTTGTAGAGCACGTTTTATGCTGCACCTTATGTTAGTGCCTTCTGGTTACTCTGTTAGTTGTTGTTAATGGCCCCTGTGCCAGGTTTCATTATTTCTGATCCTGTTTTCCGTTTCTGATAATAAAGAACCTGAGACTATGGATGCCTTCCTGCCCCATTCCTACATTTTCTGTGATAGCTCTCGGTCGTGGGGGACTAGCCCCTGCGTCCGTGACAGTGCAGTTCTCATTGGCGTCAACAAATGGTAGTTGCAGTTGTTTAAGTATGTTTATAATTTCTTGTTCATATCTGTAGCAGAGAAAATCTGTCAAAATTCTACATTCCAAACTTCAAATGACACTGACTCTTGTTAGGACAAAACCCTCTTACAGGACAAGTATAAAACATTCCTAACTTTGGATAGACGTTAATGGAACAGTGTTTATCTCCATTATTTCCATAGTTAATGGAACAATGTTGTTTTGGAATATTTCTTTTTGGCCATTCATTGCGAGAGAGTGAAGTGGGTTTTTTTCCATGTTTGAAACCAATGTAGACGGAGAAAAATTTCAGAGGTATTTTCAAGCTATGTAAAAAAAATAAAAATTGAAAAAAATGGAAAAGCAAGGCATTGTGATTTTAACGGTTCGGTCAGTGGCCGGTTCGGTCATTCGGCCATCGAGCCAGGTTTTGTTTATTTCTGTTTCCCGTTCATGTTAATAAAGAAACCTGAGTTCATGGATGCCTGCCTGTCTTGTCCCTGCTGCCCTCGAGGTACATCACGGACGCGGGTTTCCCCCGTCATCCGTGACCGTCATACCATCTATTAACATTCTTACAATATATTATTTATGCTATTGTACATGTCTTGTTTGACATAAAGCATAAAGAAAAAAAACCCCACACATACACATCCTCCCTCATACTTACCCAACTGCTGTGAGTGTGTTTGCTTGTGAATGTTTTTTCTTCAGCTCTGATCTCCAGTTTCTGCTCTGCTTGACTTGCACCCCCATTATGAGGAAATGTAGCATCTTTGTAGTGGATGTTTGCTATCCTCTGGGAGTCTCTGTGTTTGCTTCATGACGGCCTCACTCATTGAAAATACACTTTATGCACCTCCTGCAGGATCTTGGAAAGACTTCACCTGTAAGAATACTGTATCTAACTAGTAAAAGGCTCTTACTCCCATTATGGGAGGTTCCTTCTTGGGGCAGCTGGGTGGATATGTGGTTAGGGTGTTGCCACCCAGTTGTTGGTTTGAATCCCAACTGCTAGTGTCATCACTGAGGTACCCTTGAGCAAGGTGCCTTGCCCACACGCTGTTCACTGGGCACCCCTTGTTGGTGGCAGCCCCCTGTTTCAGAAAAAGATTTTCACATTGTTCTAACAGTGATGTGGTGTGTTCATACCTGACTGTAAGGGGCTGCGTTGCTTTGCTTTAACCTGCCTGAATTGTATGCGAACTGTAGCACAGGTCATAGCCCCCTGATATCTGTTTGCCTGTGTGTTCATTAAAATTTCCTGCCTACACAGCAATCATTACAGATGGATGGATGTACCTCAATGCCCCCATTATCCACCAGCAGCATCAGTATCATGGAATTCTTCTCCTACATCTCATACCACTGGTCCCTGCAGCAGAGAACTCACCCAGGGGCCCATGCAGCTTGGGGCCTCTCATTTGTCAGTGTAGGAGAGAGGCTGCCCTCAAAATATGTGTGTGTATGTACTGTGGGGAGAAGGACACTGGTGTCTACACAGGAAATTGAGAGGAGAGAGGTCTCCAAAGAAGAAGAGGTCAGTGGGAAAGTTGCTTTCAGTAAATCAGTTTGTCAAGTCTGTTAAAATGTTTTTGTCTATGGTGCTGGCACACCTGATCCTGCCACCCAGGCTAGCCCACCCATTCGTCTCTCTGTGCCCCCAGTCCATTGTGAACAAACCCAGTATTCAGTTTTACGCCACTCCCAGCACCAAATGAAACCACAAACCACAACCATTGAAAGGCCCTATTCATACCTCCCAGTCAACATATCCCTACACTTTTCATTGCTGGAGAGGTCTTTATTGCCTCCAGGGCCACAGGGCTGCCTCCTCTCCAGCCGTGGGACTGCACTACTGAGGTTCACCCATTATCAGAACTGAAACCTCGGCCATGGAGGAATGGAGGTACTCAGACAGGAGTTCATTAGCTGGCCCAACTCCACCACCTCTGTTAGCAGTTTTTTCATGGAAAAGAAGGATGGCTGACTGGGGCCTTACATTGATATCCGTGGCTCAACACGGTCACAGTTAGGTATCCTTACCTGCTTCCACTGATCCTGCTGGTCATTGAACAACTCCGCAGGTTGACCTATGAAATGCATAAAACCTTGTACGCATTTAGACAGGCATCAAAGGGAACACTGCATTCAGTAACACGCAGGGCTGGACTGACCATCGGGCATGCCGGGCATTGTCAGGTGGGCCTATGGTAAATTTGGGCCGGTACGGAATCCCGTCAGCTTTGTTGTTATGGTATCTGCACCTCTGTTAAACTCTGTAAAACCCCAAAATGTGATTGGTAACCCTTACAGCTAGAAACACATTGAAGAAACTGGAGATCCTGCCTTGCCTTGGGGCAGCTGGTAGCCTAGTGGTTAGGGTGTTCGTCTTGCAATCAGGAAGTCATGGGTTTGATTCCCAAGACTGCTAAGCACCTCTGAGGTACCTTACCCACACACTGCTCCCTGGGTGCTGTGTTCTTGGCTCTCTGCTGCTTCACCCAATGAATGGGTTAATTGCAGAGGCAGACATTTTGTGCCATTCACACTGTGTGCTGAGGTTTGTTCACGTATGACAGAATGGTCACTTTCACTTAATGTTGGATGCCTTAGAGGCCAACCTGGGGGATGCACCATGGATAAACTCCTCCCCTTGTACCTTCCTTATCAAGAAGCTTTCAGAGGGGGAAAACTACAGGCTGGCTGCCATCAAAGCAGTACTAGAGGAGTGGCTTTGACTTGAGAATAACCTATTGTCCTATTACCAAAGACAGCAAAGTGGATGCCTTGTTGTGGTGTTACAATCCTACAGCTGCAGCAGATAAACCTCATCCCTAAATGCCTCTGTGTTGGTGGTGCCCATCACATGTACTCTGGATGTGTTGATAGGCCAGTGGCCAGGCAAAACTCCATGACCCATGGTTGTCTCGCCACCCCCCTGCATTTCACCTGCAATAAAGTCCCTCCTCTGCCGATACCTAGTAGCCCAGGGATTCGCCAGTGTCAGCAGGCTGCACTTTGGTTTTGGTGGTGGTGGACTGGTTTTCAAGGCACTGTCGGTTCATTCCCTATGAACCTCTCCCCCCCCCCTGCAGGTCGCTGAGGCTCTATTCCAGAGTTATTGGCATGGGCAGAGTGTGTACCAGGTTACAATACCTGGAAGACTGGGAGTGGCATGGTCCAGAGCCTAGACCTCATTACTTAGAACCCCCCTTAGAACCCCTTTGGTATCGTATGTTTATTAGACATCAACTCTTGCACATGCATCTACTGCCCTTGGACCCACAGCAATAATGACAGTCATATTAATCAGTAACTATCATTAATTACTGGGTAACTGCTGTGTAAGTGATATGTGAAGTTTTTTGGAACCACTGACACGGTTCTTAAAGTGGGTAATTAATTATTAACTCATAGTCACTGAGTTTATAATAAACAAGGTCAGCAACAAATCTTTCCATCAACAGGAGCTTGATCGAGAAAGTTTAGCTGTCACCCTCAAACAACTCATCTGTCTCACTCTGTGGGGGAGTCATGATGAGGTAATGATGCAGAGCCAGACAGGCTCCTGTAATGGCTGACAGAAATTAGGAGCAGAGTGAGGTGAGCAAAAAGCTGTTAAACCAGAAAGTGAGTGAGTTGGAGTTGCAGAGACAGAGCGGTAGAGACGATGATGCTAGACTATGATTTCACCTGTGAAAAAAAATGAAAAGAAATTTGCTTGGGATCATGTCTGTCTTAATTTATTACTCTCTCACACTCTTTCTCTCCCTCTCTCCCCGCCTGTCTCTGTGCCTTCACGCTGCTGTCTATTTCTCAACCACTCTCTACCCATACAATAAAGTAATATACTGAAAGCAAATTATATTATATACTGCTTATATTTTGGAATATAATGGCATCATGACTGTCATAAAAATGCAGTAAATAAATAAGGAAATAAAATGCACAATTTTAACACGCACCGATATAATGAAACATAATGGGCAATTTCTTATAACATATTCATTTTGAGACGCGCACGGAATCGAAAATAAAATTTAAAAAATGGGAGCACAACGTTACGATTCAACGTGTGAGATACATTTCAAAGGAGGTCTCCTGCTCTGTCTTTTTATCCTCTGAGAGTATGCAAAGCTTAGAAAGATTGAGGACACATCCACTTGCCCAGCTGGGCCTGTCCTTAAGGGGTCAGATCAGATAAAAGCATGGGTCGTGCAGGCTGCGTACCCTCTCAGAACAGCCCGAGCAAGCATGAGGTCACTGCTTGAGCCTTGCTGGGCTTGTTGAGACTGCATCAAAGTAGGAAGAACTCTTTGAAGTGACTGAATACCAGCTTGTAGTGAAGCCAACTATGACAGTTCAGACTCACTGCTGCTGGTCCTTAACTCTTCCAGACAGAACTGGATGCTGGAAGGCTGCAGAGTGGACTTCTCTCCACTGACATTTTGAGTTGGACCGACTGGACCTCTGGGGCTCTTCCGAGTGGCTGTGGCCTTTTTCGAGGCTGCAGTCTGCTCCTCCAACGAAACACTGAGGTAATACACACTGACAAACACTCATACTACGTTTATCGAAGACCTGGAATACTTACTACAATGCAATCCAATCACAACAGTTCAAAAGTAGTGCTGTTCTATAAACCTACTGCAGAGCTGGACCGAACGTTGCTTTTTTATCGCCAGCATTTCACTACCAGAATGTAACGTTTCTCTATGGCAAAAACACAAAATACCATGAACATGCCAGAATAACCTGAGAAATGAAAGAGCAATTAATACAGCCTGCAGAATTGAATACAAATAATAATACCCACACACCTAATGCAGACTAATCAGTGACTTTATTCTTCCTCTGTATTTAACCCATTCACCAATTGAAGCAGCGGGCAGCCAGGAACAGAGTGCCCGGGGAGCAGTGTGTGGGGATAGACCTTGCTTAAAGGGACCTCAAAAGGTGCTTAGATGTCTCAGGAATCAAACCCATGTCTTCCTGATCACAGGGCTAACCACTAGGCTACCATCTACCAGTGACTGTAAGTTAAGCAGAATCTCTATTGTGGCTATAAAAGGCAGCTGGACAAAAGGTTACCATGTATTTCCTTACAATATTAACATAGGGACATGATGCACAATGGCTACTTTTGAGTCAGTGTTAACATGATAGGATTTTTCTGACATATCCGTCTAGGCTAGTAGAGAGTTTCTAAATGATATACGTGGGACATTTAGCTACACTATACCTTTCATGGGATAATAGCATGGTGGCATAGTGGGTATCAATGTCATCTCGCACAAGAAGGTCCTGTGTTCAATTCCTGGCTGAGCGGCTGAGGGTCCTTTCTGTGTGGAGTTTGCATGCTTTTCCCATGTCCACATGGCAGCCCTGGTTAGAGGAGATAAAGGAGATCCGAAAAAGGATAATAGTAATACTAATTATAACTAATTGTTGTTTCAACAACCTTGGAAGGGGGTCTTCAGACCTGTGGAATCGGCTGTTTATCTTTTGGGGAAACATTTGCGATGCTGTTCAACCTGTAATGTGCATCATTTGCTATTCAGTGTTGTGATCACTTTTCCTCACTAACAAGGGCCTGTGTGAGTTCTCACTGTGCCTGAGGGCTTTCACATGTCAAACAGAGAAATTTGGCAGTTGTTTTTTTTTAGCAAAGGCAGCAGTTTCCTTTCCAAAAGTTTACTTAACATGAACATTTTCCGTGTTTATTAAAAACTGGTAATGCTATTGCAGCTCCTGTTGATGTGTGTCTATTATATATTTGATTATATGTGTTTATGGATAGTGTCACGATTCGGTCGAGGCCGCTGCTTTTTGTTTTTTTCATTCTGTTTTCTGTTCATGTTTTGGGTCCTTTATTTTGACATTCCTGTTTGTTTGGTTCATGTGTCACGTGGTTTTAGTTTCAGCTGTTTTCATGTTTTCAGCTGTTTTATGTTAAGCAGAATGTACGTCGCTCTGGATAAGAGCGTCAGCTAAATGCCGTAAATGTAAATGTAAATGTTCATTGTGTCACGTGCTTTTGTTTCCACCTGTCTTGTGTTTGGTTCTGTATTTAAGTTCTGTTTGTGTTTTCCGTAGTCATGAGTCCATCACCTCATTTACTGCACATTATCCTGTTTCTCGTTCCTGTTCCTGGTGGCCCTCTTGCCCGTTTATGTTATTCTTGTTTTAGTTTAATAAAGTAATCACAGCATGGATCCCTGGTCTCCATTTTCGTCCGTGCACCGAGGAAGCTCATGACAAATAGATTTGATTTCTCAATTCTCATATATCTGTTCCACTTATGTTTTTAATGTAGGATTTCGGTATGTATTTAATTGATTTATTTTTAATTTATTTAATCAATGACTGACCGGTGTTAGGCTAAATGTTGCTTTAAACACACACACAAACACAAACAAATTTCCTTTAAGGGTCTAATTTGACTTAATGTACAATCCATCTTATCAGCGAGGGCCTTAATGACACCCCATTGTGAACTCCTAAAGGTTTGAATGAGTGACTAGAAAGAGAAGCCCCTCAGCTGAAGCATTTTCATTTATAAGACATGCTAAATTGATTGAGAAGAAAGTCTGTCGGATAGATTAAAACTCCTGAACCTCTGCTGAGCCTCCAGTATTCACCTCAAAGTTGTTTGTGGCTGTTTTCTTTCAAGAACAACAAACAGCACTGATTAAGATCCTTGACTGATTCTGCTTCAGTCATCATTTCAAAGAGCTAAATAATAAGATATGGCCACTCGAGCTCGTAGTGAGGGGTTTTAAAAGCAGCTGGAGGAGCCTCACGTTCAGGCTGCACTGTTATCACGAAAGGATCAGATGGTGCTCTGCTCACTTGTAATTTGGGCCTTGTTTACCGATACATTGTGCCAATTAGCTTCTCTCTCAGGTAAGTCATCCAAGAGCTTCTGATGAAGGAAAGTAATTAAGGCTGCTCCTCAGCACCTGCCTCGCGCTCCCATGCTGGCTCTGTTAATCACCTTTATCAGCCCGAACAGGAGACTCCGCATGCTGGCCTCTCTCACACAGCCAGGTCATTGCTACACAACCTCCTGGGACATCTTTGATAACATGCTATAGGGTATGTGTGTGTCAGACAGTCATTCAGACTATTAATTTTGCTGCTAAAACTTGCTATTTAGCCAAGAAAGGACATGCACCGAATGGCTTTTCTTAACTTATAAATGCTGTGCAATAATAATTTAAGCATTTTGCTTAAAGTGTCGATGTTTGGCCCAAATGTTGACGTGACCATTTGCTTTTCTGAACTTATGTGAAAAGTTAGGTTTAAATGTTCTTAAAACACCTGTAAGGTTTGGGTCATGAGCGCTGACCTCGCAAGGGGCAGTACTCTACATCCCAAGCTAGTACTCTTGCAAATATTTACACATTTACGTGTCACGTGTAGCACGCAATATTGTATTCCTCATCTAGTAAATCTTTAACGTGTTAAGTTATTGCTGGCTGATAAGCAAACATTTACTTTAATTAACAAAAAATAAATAAAGCTAAGTGGCCTTGGACTTTCAATAAGCAGTGCATGTGGAAATAAACATGTTTCAAGTGGACAAGCACTCAGTGGTGGTTTGAGCACTTATCTGTGGCTCAAGTACACATTTGTGGCTTTCGGATACAGTTTATAGATGTGTTCGTAGACAAAGATTTGGCAAGAGCAGCGGTGACGTGTCTCCTTCAATGTTTGAGGGTGAATTAAATATTTACTCTCTTCATTCCCTGGGCGTTGCTTTTTAACAATTAATTGTGATGACTTTTGGTCCAAATCATTAAAAAAAATCATACATCATATTTTTCAAACAACTATGGCTTAAACAGGAAGGATCCTGTGTTTATATTCTCCATCATATCTTTATATCCCTGTGCACACAAAATGCGAAATGCAGTTTCAGATACAGCCAGTATCTTCACTAGAGTACACAGAGCCACATCCACTTTTCTAAGGCTGTCAAATTTGTGTAGAAATGAGTTCAACTAAGCAGATTACTTGTGACAATGTAAGAGACTGCCAGCTTGGTACCCACTGAAGACTATAGATCTGCCCTGGGCAGCTGGTGGCCTGTTTAGGGCCTAGTTCCCCCTGTGATCAGAAGATCATGGGCTTGAATCCCAGAACTGCTAGTGGCACCTATGAGTAAGGTACCATCCCCACACTGCTCCCCGGGTGCTGTGTTACTAGCTGCCCACTGCTTCACTTGAGTGAAAAGGTTAGATGCAAACTTTGTGCTATGGTGTGATCACGGATGACAAATGGACACTTATACACACACATAGTTAATAAGACTAATGTTTTGTTAGCAATAGCTAGCTTTAATAGCAGGTCTCGCAGATTAATGCTTTCTAAACCTAGAAAAAAGCTTCATCATTTAAAGGTGTATATACATACACATAGTAGACGCTGATCATCTATTACATTAAAGCCAATAGCCCAGTATTGTGTAGGTCCGACTTGTGCTGCCAAAACAGCTCTGACCTTTCAAGGTATGGATTCCACTAATCCTGTAAAGGTGTGCTGTTGTATCCGGCACCAAGACATTCACATTGTATCCTTTATTTCCTATTGGTTGTGAGATGCGGCCTCCATGGATTGAAGGTTTGGCCAGCCCTCCAATAGATACATTTACATTTATGGCATTTAGCTGACACTCTTATCCAGATCGACGTACATCAGTGCTTAAGAATTCCACAACTGTTTCTTACCTGAAAAGCAGCTTAAACTAGTCAACTATTTAACCGAGATACTGCAGTCAGAGCATCTATACAACAACTGTCAAATAATAATTAGCCAACAGCTACCCAACAATGCATAAGCCCTAGAAAAAAACAATGCAAGTCATAGAGAAGTGGGAAGTCAAGGGAAAGGATTTTTTTTAAATTAAGAAATAAGTAATCAGTAGGAAAGATACTCGACTGAATTCAGATTCGGGGAATTCAGAGGTCAAGTCAATACCTAGAACTCTTTCTGATGTTCCTCAAATTGCATCTGATGTTCTATTCCACTGTGTCGAGGTGCATTTTCCTGCTAAAAAAAGGACACTTCCATTAGGGAAGTGTTATTTGCTTCATCTGTCAGTGGTTTAACATTGTGGCCGATTGGTGTATCTAAGTAAAGTAAGAGTAGAGTTATTTTTTAGCTCTGATATCCAGAGCCATTCATATGTAGAAATGTTAAACTAAAGGTTTCTGATGCCAGAAAAGTTGATAGGTCAGTGCATTTGTTTAAATATAATTTGTATATTGTATGTTGTGGTGGTGGCGTAGTCGGTAGGATACTTGCCTCTAGACCAAGAGGTCATGGGTTTGAATCCTACCTTCAGCACACCACCAGTGGGTCCCTGAGCAAGACCCTTAACCCTAAGTTGCTCCAGGGAGAGACAGTCCCCTGTAGTTAGGGAATGGAAGTCGCTTTGGATAAAAGCGTCTGCTAAATGTAAATATGTTTAAAGGCACTTTATGTTCGATGCAAGCACATACTTTCTTTTCCACGCTGTTGTATGAAGCAGAATGTAAATGAAAATTTGACCTAAAGTTTGTTTAAACACCTGAAAGGCCTGAGTGGACTTTCCCATTGCTCTCAAGGTAATGCTCTGACCAATATTTACGCATCATATGATTGTTTTCTTTGCCTGGCAAGTCTCTAATGTTAATATTAACAATTAATTGCACTTCCATAAGGCAAACATTAATATTTGAAAAAGAAAGAATAATGTAAGGACAAACACTTGACTCTTATTTGTCATTTTTATTACTATTCAGTCCACTATTCAGCTCATTAATCTATTACACTAGACTGTTATTATTATTTGGATATTAGCCATGACTTCTAGATGAAAGTTTAGTTTAGTCATAAACGTAAAAGTGAATGTAAAGTCATTGTTTTGTAGAAGATGTTAACATATTTGTTTTTACTTTTGTAGTATTAGAGTGTCTTTCCGTAAAGAGCATCAGCATCTCTAGGATAATTACAATCATCCCATACCAGTGTCTGTTAAATTCTTACACAAGCACCACATTCTGCTTTATGAGGTACTGATTAGTGATCAGCTGAATCACATCTTATTTAATGAGGAAAAGTATAAAAATACTGCTGTAATCAACACTCTCCTGTTGCGATGTGGCAAAACACTTCTAGAAGTACAGCAACATTAATTATTGCCATTTTGTCTACAGTAGAGTGAATTTCTTTGAATTGAGTTTTGTGAACACCGTATCATTTCTGTTATTTTGATGTTTCAACATTTTCTTTAAAATTATGCTTTAAAAAAGAATATTTTTATTTGGAAATTTGGAGAAATTCTGTCAGTAGTTCCTAAAAGCTGTTTAGTTCAATACTTGCACCTATAAAGGATAAAAGGATAAAAAACTGAAAAACCAGGGATACTGAACATCTTTGCCTTTTATATATATGGATGGTTACTATATCCATAGAACAGGCAGTGTGTTGGCTGTGGAGTTTTGTTTAGCAGCCTGATTGCTTGGGGGAACTGTTCATCATTCTAGTAGTCCTAGTTTGGATACACCTGCATATATTTCCTGAGAGCAGGAGGTCAAACAAGTGATAGACTGGTCTCTGATGATGCTGTGAGATCAGGAAGTGTGTATGATGTCTGGTACCTGGGACCGAAGATTTTCCCAGCAGTCTTTATTACTCTCTGAAGAGTTTGATGCTCTGCCTTTGTATAACTGAGACACACTGAGGCACATGTCAGCACACTTTCGATGGCACAGTGAAGGAATTGCACCTGAAGTGCTGGGGTAGGAAAGGGGAAAAGGGGTGCTGCGGTGGTATTGGTGCTCCAGGACTGTTCCTCAGTCCCTTTTTTGGCCCCTTTCCTTCCTTCATGGGTGGATCGGTATTTAAGTGTTGATCAGACCGGCCTCAAAAGCCTACATGCTGCAGCCAAGTTCATGCTTGGAGGTAAATAAACACACGCACAGATGTTTGCTCTCTCTTTTTCTTTCATTTTGTGTCTTCTTCATTTCACTAGTGTTGTAACTGTATGCCTTCACATGTGCCCTATGATTCATCGTGGGCTTTCTTCTCTGCTTCCTCCTCTCTTCTCAATTAGCGGTGGGTTTGTTACGAGCTGAGGGATCAGGCATCCTCCTAATAAAAGCATCAACCTCTCGACGACTCCAACACACTGCTCTGACTCACGTCTCTTCTCATTAAATACTCCTAATGAATGCTCTCGCACTCCTACTGAGGCTGCTGCCACGGTAACGGAGGCTCGGTGGCGTCAGCGCTGTGCGACGTTCAAAGAAGCCCTCGCCCGGCTCCCTCTCCATTTCCTGACAAACAATGAAGCTGCAATTTGATTAAGAGGCAAGAAGGAAGTGTGCTGGAAAGGTCAGTGGGCCTCTGCCGGCACAGCTCCAGAGGAGGCAGTGGGCTGTTATGAGTCACGGGGGGTGTCGGAGCAGGTGGCGGGGATTTGGCTGCCCTCTGTGTGCCAAGCAACTTGCACAGGGTCTTATTGGCTGGGGAGGCTTTAATTGAAAAGCAGGGCTTTTAAACTCTCTCTGCAGAACAATCTGGAATGACATTCTTGCACCCCCTAAAGGCACTGACACAACCAACATCAACTTTCTAATGTTAGCAGTTGTTTTAGGATGTTTAGGAAAATAAGTGAACTAAAAATACCTGAGTGAATACAGGACAACATGCTAAAATGGCACATCAACCCAGGCCACTGATTGACAGGTCAAATGCATATTGCCAGTGGCATTGCAACAAGGTCCCAACACACATACAGGTTTCACTGTGAAATATC
Organism: Nannopetersius ansorgii; assembly: GCA_037974605.1. NCBI lineage: Eukaryota > Metazoa > Chordata > Actinopteri > Characiformes > Alestidae > Nannopetersius > Nannopetersius ansorgii. Next base: position 7,916,229 of record JBBPDE010000026.1, on the reverse strand, counting down.
TCACCACCCCAAAGATTTAAACTGGTTCTGTCACAAAGTTTGACTGTCTGTTTGTGCCTTTAGGTTTTGTGGCCAATGTGTTAAGGTTTTTTTAGGACACTAAAGTCATCAAAACTCATCAAAAACAGCATTACTACAGAATATCCGCTTTCCCCATCCTCTGTTACACGAGCCAGGCATCACCACAGTTTGTTTTTTGTTGGCTGGGGTGAGGGGCTCTGGCTTTAAGTAATTAGGAATTGGAAAAATTCCACCACTTACAGTCTTCTGGATTTAACTGCATTTTTCACATTTGCACAGAAACCATGAGGCCTAAAAAAAGTTGCATATGACATCCCTCGACATAATCATTTGTAAAAGTTTGAGTATGACAGTTTACTGTATATATTTTGTTAACTTTCTAAACTAAAACAAGTTCACAAAATCTTCCTGCGCATTTCAGTTCATCATTTCTTTAAATCCATCCATCCATTTTTGGACCTGCTTAATCCTTAATCCTTAGTCAAAGGTAGAGAAACACCCTGAACAGGTCACCATTCCTTAGCAGGACCTCTATACATCATAACAGATTGTGTGTAAATAGAGCTAGGCTGCTAGCAAATTAGCTTGATATGTGCATAGTTTTGCCTTGTGGCTTGGTATTTAGCTTGTCACTGTAGCCTAGTTAACAACAGAATGTACATATGCTAACTACTATCACTTAAATATCTTCCCACATTCACTGTCAAGAACTCTATGACCTTTCAAAAATGTGTTTAACCCTTGCTTTTCATTCATTTAAGGGCAGCTTGTACTGCGAATACCGTATGCTAAGAGAGACAGTCAGCTAGGTCAGGGCTAATACAGCACCAGACAGGTATATTAGCCATCAGAGGAAAAGACAGACATATTGATGGGTTAAAGCTCCCCAGAAAATTGGCTCATTATGCTCCGTTGTCCTGTTGGACTTAATTCTTAGAAGCTGCACTTACTGCTTGTGTTGACAAAATTGTGTTATAAGCTTATATATATTATTTCACATATCTTGTTCATTGCAACTAGTAGAAATTGCAGATTCTAACTCCTTACCACAATCAATAACACAATTACATTTTAAGTGGACGAGGACTTATGCTGATATTAAATTTGAAATTATTTTTTACCAAGTTAACACTTTGTATTAATACACCTCTATATTGTGGCAAGCTGGCGAGAAAGGACTGGCTCCCGTGAGCCTTTGGGTTTTGAATAGAGGGACCATTAGGGAGGGGCCCTGTGTTCGTGGGCAAACGGGAGTGTTTGGGGGGGGGCTTAAGGGATTTTAGCTCAGTTTATTATATCCTTTATTTAACCAGGAAAAGCCCATTGAGATTAAGAATCTCTTTTGCAAGGGCGACCTGGCCAAGATAGGCAG
>JBBPDE010000026.1:7891736-7902800 GCA_037974605.1 Nannopetersius ansorgii | reverse complement strand
CATCTATACAACAACTGTCACATAATAATTAGCCAACACCTAACCCAACAATACATAAGCCCTAGAGAAGAACAACGCAAGTCATAGAGAAGTGGAAAGTCAAGGGAATTTTTTTTTTAATTCACATTTATCACTGAAATTATGTTGGTTATTTAAATAATCTGATTGATTTACTGTCCCTTTTCCAAAAAGTTGTAACTTTGGGAGTTGCAAAGTTATTTCCATTTGGTAAAGAACAAAAGCAATGGTGGTCAGTAATTGTCTCAGGAAGAAAAAGGGTGTTATTCACAGATAACCATGTTCAAAGTCCAAACTTGCTTTTAAGAACTGCGTCTATGTTGGTACAATGGAGCCTGTTTTAGAGGGTTATTAATACAGTAGTTGTCCATTATACCCCACTCCTTTTTTACCTATTCATGCTTTTCATTTAGAAAAGTTGCTTTGGCTTTCAAAACGAACAGTCTCCATGGCAACGGAGAGCATTAATCACGGAATCAAATCCCCTCAAATAGAAAGGTGGCCTTTTCTGCTCCTGTTTGGTGGGACCGGGAAAGCACATCAAGGTTTGAGCTATTAGAGAGCTCTCAGGAGGAATACCTCAGTGAATCCAGCAAAAACAACAAACAGGAGGACAGTTGTGTGGTGCTGTGTGACTTGCGTACAAAACAGCATTGTATGAACCTTGTTTATTCAAGAAAGTAAATGTATGTGAAAGAAAATAAAACAATAAAAGCCTGACAAGACTTTATGCAGTTCTTGTGCTATTAAGTTAAATAACATTGTCATTTACTGAGTCTCTAATGCAGCCAAGTTACCATGTTAAATGGGAAATAATTGCCAGGTCAACTTTAATCTAAAGAGAGAATGTATTCAGCAGCAAAGAAATGAATGGGAAAATGAGAACAAGACAAAACAAGACAAGTGATGGATGATAAAACAGGCAGTGTGTGAGTAAGAGCAAAACTCAGACAGGGAGACAACAGACTAGGAGGAGGAGGGGGGAGCAGAGAAAAGGATAGTGAGGCAGATGGAGACAGGTAGAGAGGGAGGGAAGTCTCTTCAGTCATCTTCTCTGGCATGTTTACCTCCCAGCCCCTAAGGGAGCGAGATTGATTGGCATATTATTCGTCTGGGGTCTCGCTCCTGCACGCTCATTCTCAGACGGATGCTCCCCACCGCCCAGTCAAGCCCAACCACTTTTATTAATGTCACACAAAGCGCGTGAGCACGATTCCTCTCTCTTCAGTACCTGCCCGTGATCAGAGCTGCTGCTGTTCAACATAACCCCCTACTTACCATACACTACTACAGCCTATGCACCTTACACTGCAACAGCCAAGCATTACCCGCCACGCTGCTATTGCTAGGCCTATCATAAACCACAGACAAGCCTTAGCCACTATCCACCACGCATACAACTACCAAGCCTTTCCTACTACTATGGCCAAGTATTACTCACCATATTACTACTGTCAGGCATGATCTACTATCCACTACACACTATTACAGACGTGCCTCACTGTTTATCCACCACATACACTATAATGGACAAGCCTCCTCGATCCTCCATACTATTATTAAACAAGTATTACTCACAGATTTTTATTTAGACTTTATTTAGACTTATTTTATTTACATTATTCTTATGTATCTGTGTCGTGGCAGTCACCACATAAGCAATTTCATCCGGGCTCAATAAAGTTCTCTCATTCTGATACCCACTACACATGACACATACACGCACATTACTACAGACAAGCTACACTGTCTAACCATCACACTACAACTGCCAAGCCTTAGCCACCATACACTGCCACTGCCACCACTTACCCATATCACATCCACACTGGCTCTGACCATTATCGGTCTAGTTCCCCAGGCATAATAGAATTAATCATAAGCTACCTTGCTCAAGGGAACCTCAGGGGTGCTTTGCATTATTGGGAATTAAAGCCACGACTTCCTGATTGCGGGTCGAACGGTCTAACAACTAGGCTACCAGCTGCCCAAATAATACAAGTTAACAATTAAACACAAAAAACCTAAGGTCATAAGAATAATGATCCAAAATAGAAACAACATGTCAGACAGATCAGACAGATCAGACTGCTGGACAGAACATTGAGTTCTGTAAAATCTAACAGCATGATCCAGGTAGGATGTTAATAATAGTCAGTACCTTGGGTGGGGAGTGCTGGTGCTTGCTGGGACCCTGGAGATGCTGGGGTCTCAGGGCGCGGGGGATGAATTCCGGGGCTAGGGGGTTCAGCACGTAGGTCTTCTTTAGCTCCAGAGCCTCCAGCTGGGCTTTGATCTGCTCAAACGTGATGCCGTGCAGACTGCTGTTCTCGTGGCAGATGGAGATGAACGTTTCCCAGAACTTTCTGTACAAAGACACATAAATGTGTACTGAGTGAGACGGTCCACAATCACAGACGTGTTTGCTGTAAACAAAAATAATTACACGGCCTTAAGCAGGAATCTCCAAAACTGCTGGAGGAGAGCCACACAGAATTGAGTTCTGACTATGGGTGTAACGATGCATCGGAATATAGTAAGATGTCAATGCAGCATCAGACCAGGGATGAACAACACAGTAACAAACTCTCCAACAGCAGGGTAAAAGAAGCCTGCACTGAAAATAGTTCACCTGTTTCTGAAAACTGCTGGGGAACAAATCCTGCAAATGTTGTCATCTTTTCTTTAGATCATAGATATAGTGGGGTAAAGTTGGGACTGGAATCCAAACTAAAGCTTGAACTCATGCGGTCAAGTCAAATTTTGCTTTCTGGAGGGCACTCAAGCTGTTGAGCTGCAAGGAAACACCCTTTAAAAACTGCAAAAATCTAGAATGTGAATGCAGCCCACAAGCAAACTTGTTATGCTTAGTGGTTGTCACTAGCAGGCAAAGCCGAGAACATGAGAAGAGGGGGTGGGCGGAGCTCTTTCTGGCCTTGCTGCCAGAGCATTAGAAGCACTCATATCACAGCCACTCAAGCCAAGAGAGCCCGCAGGGAACACATTTTCATTATTAAGCTAGCATTTAAATACAAGCCAGAAAACGGTTACCCGTGGCACACCAACGTCCCACATCAACAAATGACTGTAGCATTTTTGAAACCACCACTCACAGAACATTCAGTCCAGAACTGAGAGAACCCAACTGGGCGTCCCCATACAGCAAGGCTTTAAAGTGAATAATAATAATTAAAAAAACGACAGTCTAAATTCAACTGCCTTCTCTGTGCTTAATATTGAATCCTAATATAGGTCTGATTCTTAATTCTGTGATATAATAGCCATATTTATGCATTTTGCTCTGCTAAAAGAATTTGCCAGAATGACTCGAGAGCCACTGGCTTCAGACCTCTCAAAAGAAAATGAAGACAAAGAGGATCCACAAAGACATTGGTCTTTTTTTCCTCAATAACTATCTAGGGCATCAAAGACCTTCCATTTCTCAGCTGGGCAGTCTTGTAGCATAGGACAATGGGTTTAATCGAGTAATATTTGGTCTAATTTGGGGAAATGAGAGTGCTAATCACTGATGCTAATGCAGGGAGTGAGGGAGGCTTGTGTCATGGTCTAGACGGCACCGTCCTGCATCTCTGCTCAACTCATTAGAGCCGTTCCGAAGACGGGCTCCATTAACTCTGACTGGAAGGCAGCTGGGGCAAGCAGAGGACACGACACCATGCCTAGCACTGGCGCTGACAGAAGACGCTCCCTCACCCTGATCCAAGATCAGTTTCAAAGTTTCTCTTCTGCAACAATTCAGAGCTCGAAGGATCTCTCACAAAGTCTGTAGCTGTCATAATAGATAAGCTTTAAACACATGTACATAAATCATTATGAATCTTCCAACCATCTATAAATATTCATTTCCTTTAAATAGGGCTGGGCTATTAATCGAAAAGTAATCGAAATCGACATTCAGAACCTATAATCGATCACATTTTTCCAGGTCGATTATTTTGATTACTTTCCCTTTAAAAATATAGATAGTAGATAGTGTGTGTTTCAAGTAAAATCAAGCAATGCACCCATCATTCAAAAATTTCTCACTTGTAATATGTGAGCATATTTACTGTACAAAATAAAAAAATAAATCATTGTTCATTAATCATAATCAAGTTAAAATGTTTGATTAATCGAGATTTTGATTTTAGGCCAAATCGCCCAGCCCTACCTTTAAAGCAAATTTCACAAACTAGAAAGACAGACTTTACTAAGATTTGTGGCCAAAAAAAGGAAAGCACATTTTTCTTTAACTCTACATTTTTAAGGAATGTTTTTAACAAAAAAACCCAAAAAAACTCTCTCCAATAAGACAAACTACTTTATCCCAGAATGTAAAGTGTGAGAGCTTTAATAACAGAACAGCTGGTCAAATAATAATAAAAAAAAAAGTAGTTATACTTTGTACTTGTCACAAGCATGTAAGGACTTTCCTTTCTGCTCTAGTTACTAGCTGTGTTCTACATGCCAAGTGGGACACTGTGCTTTCAGAATGTATGAAACCTGTAATAAAGTTTTTGGGTGAACGTTGGCGTGAAGAGTAATTACAAGTTTCTTGTCAAATAGTGATAGTTTATCTGGTGTCACTCAGACTTTTTGAACTGTATGCTTCTATGCTAATTGGCAAAATAGAGAACAGGAAGAAAAACATCTTTCAACCACCATTCCTTATTTTCATTAGCATTAAATGATTCAAGTTTTAGATTATCAAAACTTTGCTACAGATCATTTAATAGGTTTTTATTTTTTGCCCACAACATGAAAGCACCCATCAAAATGTCATTTTTAACAATAATTTTGGTGCAGCCTCAATAATGATTTTTTTTTTAGAGATTATACAAGTACAGGCTTGAGTTCATGGTAACAAAAAAATGCAACATTTGATCAAGAAAAGCGGTCAGGTTTTTGTTTGGCCATCCGGTGTTATGCGCTGATGCTCTGAAGAAGCATATCCGATTTATCTAATCAAAGTCTTAATGAGAAAGTGAAAGATATAAATCAGATGTGAAGGTTATCACAGCTACGTGAACCAGCCCTTAAATTAGATTAACTTGCTCTAGGGAAAACAAGTTTTTGGGACACTAAAGATAACATCTCTGAGGAGCGACAGTGAACATAGATGATGTATGGATGAACCTGGTCTCCAGTTGGTGAAGCTCATAGCTGGTCTTTAGATTATAGAGTTGCCAAAGCTGTCTGTTAAACATGCTAGCATTAGTTTGGCTCAGAGCACCACATCTCCTCCTACCACAAAACACACACATACACACACATTGATTTAATTGCCGGGCCTTTCAGCTTGACATTTCCTGTGGTTGGGCTCCAACGATTGGCTGACGCAAGGCAGTCTCCATAGCGACCAGTGAGCTGCAGCTAGGGAGGATAGGGATCGGGGAGCAGAGGCTGATGGACAGTCCTCTCAAGAAGCATGAGTGAACACACACGCAAACAAACACACCCCGAGTTTGTCCTTGTCTGTCAAACATCCTGACAGCAACACATCTCACACTAAACAGCAACAGCAAAAAAGTTATAAATCAAAGACTTAATTACACAAAAGCTTGACCCCCAAACACTGCATGTAAGTTTCCCACCGATTTCAGGATTCAATCTCAGTTTTGGCCTGATTACACACGAGTGCATGCATACACACACACACACACGTGCACACACACCATCTCAGCCAGTGTAAATCAGTCATTCGGCTTCACACCATTTTCCTCCCAAGGCACCCTGGGAAAAGGTGCCAAGTGCATTCATGTTTTTCTCACTGGGTCCTGACGCTAAAGGGCCCAGCATGAGGCTGGAGCGTGCCAGGCCAGGCGCAGATCCGAGACGGAAGTTGAGGGCACCCGGTCTTCTTCAGGCCAGAGTCACAGCTCAGGCTTTTGCCAGAAACACCCTTCAAGTGTGAGGAATCCACTCAGAGCAGCCTGTACTTCTGATACTCCAGCTGCAGCTTCAGCTCTAGCTTCCTGCTGGGCTGCCCAATTAACCCCAATTAATAAACTGCTATTACCAAAATTGCAATTAATAAACTGTGTACTAATTGATGTCACAGTTTTGCTTTTTTAAATGAGCTAGTTAGGAAAAGGCTGCCGTTGATGCACCCCAATTAGAAGAGTGCTCACTATATCGCAATCAGACATTTTGAGTTATCAAACAGCGCATTACACAAGCACTCGAACCAATCGCAGGACTTTTCAGCATGTGCCCCATGAGTGCACTGATCAATAGAAGACAAATTTCTGAAAATTTATCACAGGTGTTCAGGCAGCTTGTCAAATCATAGCCATTTCTGCATCAACAGTATGTTGTGGGCAGTCATTAAAATAAAATAATATGCACTGCCCCTAATGGCAATTACAATATCCATAATGTAACATCAGTTCTTACATGCAGCTCCACTACAAACATACCATTCAAATCATCATCAATAGACTTTATCTTCACTGCCTACAGTGGTTTGAAAAAATTAACTGTAGGGCTGTAACGGTACATGCATTCGCAACGAACCGTTACGGTACATCGGTGATGGTCCGGTACATGATGTCTTTCGGAGAATACACAGTGCGACGGAGAAGACGTGATTGAAATAATACGGAATCACAGAGAGACCAAAAAGCGCAAGTAAATCTTAAACCTGGGTTGTAGTGTGGCGCAATAGTGCCACCTACTGGTGTAACACTTCTGCTGCCTTATGTTTACTGGTTAATACACCGCTGTTTATTTAACATAAATGCAAACAAACCAAGCCTCATTCTTTACAACTTTTTGTTGCTTAACTTTGCTGTATTGTGAAACATACCGAACCGTGACATCTGTGTACCGTTACACCCCTAATTAACTGACATCTGGATTGTTTGACTGAAGGTATTGGATTACCTGCAGCGGCCCACGGAGCACAGCGCAATGGGGTCTCCCACAACGGCCACTAGGGACTGGGCACGTGTGATGGCAGTGTTGAGGAGTTTGTAGTTGGATAAGAAGCCATAGTCCAGATCTTCTGTGGAGTCTTCAACTAACTGCTCCTTCCTCTTAATAGCAGTCTGCTTGTGCTTGCAGGTGTGGCGGGTACGAACAGTGCTCAGGAACAGCACTCGGAATTGCTTACCTACAGGGAGGAGAGGGAGAATTACTGAAGAATACTTTACCACATAGCACTGTGATGGGACAAAAACCCAACGCGCCAATTTATTCTAGTTGAAAAGCATGTGTGTGTATTAGGGGTGGGCGATATGGCAAAAATATATCACAATGTTTTCACAGTTAAATCACAATATTCATATGAATTTGTAACTACAGTTTTTTTTTATCAAGTTACTAAACAGTATAACCAAACTATTGTTAAATCATGTTCTATAAGGCGGGAATTAAGCGGAGTATCAAAAAAAAAAAAATAAGATCAGTATAAAATCACAATAGATGGATGGAATGTAGTCTATTTAGACGATACTACGATCTCTTTGCTTTGGCAGATCGTCAGCACACAGAACGTCTTCACGATCTTATATCGTCATATAGTGTGAAAGTGAAAGTGAAGTGAAAGTGACCATTTGTCATACGTGAACACACCACAGCACACAGTGTGAACAGCACGAAATACTTCCTCTGCATTTAACCCATTCACTAAGTGAAGCAGGGGGCAGCCAGGAACGCGGCGCCCGGGGAGCAGTGTGTGGGGACGGTACCTTGCTCAGGGTACCTAGCGGCCTTGGGGATCGAACCCAGACTTTCTGGTCGCAGGGCGGATGCCTTAACCACTAGGCCGTTTGTGTATATGTATACACAAAAATATTTGTGTACATACAATATGTATGTATGTACATATAAATATACATATATATAATACATGCTTGGTCTGTGAGATTACAGTTATTTGACTTTTCCTTCATTATGAAAGGACAAAACGAATGATTCTTTCATATTACTGAGGGGGGGACTGAGCACCTGAGGACCTGCACTCCTTAAAAAGGCAATTTCAGAGCAATGGCCCAGGTAGTCAAACATCTCATCTATTATGCACAAACCAATCTAGTTCTTCAACCATCGCTGCTCCTACAAGACTTCCAAAATTCAAAGCACTTAGGGGCACTTCCATACACCTCTTGGTGCCTCCCCCACTCTCTGTCTCTATGCTGGTCTTGGACCACTGATCTTAATCAGTTGCGCTGTGTTTAGCCACTTAGTATCAAACATTTAGTTTCTTGTCTGTTATTTTATTTTAAATCAGGTAAACTAAATGATATAAAATGTGCACAATACACAATGTCAGAAAACTTTTTTGTTCCAGCTCTATAGCTACGAAGAACTGATGTGGACTACTTGATCACTGATCAAGTACGTTGCTTTGGATAAGAGCGTCTGCAGTAAACGTAAATGATAGGCTGCTGACAACACTAACTTCACAGATCCATAACAAAACAAATGCACTCAATCTATGAAAGTTTGGCCTAATGTTCACATTTCCACAGTGCAGCGGTTCAGGTTCCACTAATTAAGAAAGTAAAGGCTCAGCTTATCAATCCTAATGGACAGAAGAGTATGGTTTTGGGTTTTAGGAGGACCATGATGCTTTATAAGTATGTTATTCATTATAAGCGTTAAGTGTCCTTTCAAGACAAAGCACAAGACAATTTTTAAAGATCAGGCGGAATCTGCCAAACATGCTGTATCTAGTAATGGGAAGCAAATCAATATCCTCAAAGTCTTTGCTGCTGCTAAAAACTAGCGACTAAAGCGAGCTCTCACATTGCAAAACATGGAAAGTCATTCAGTGATGCTGAATATATTATGGAGGCTTCTCTGCAGCTCAGAGGTTCTGTTTGAAGGCTTACCAAAAGAATAGACAGTCAAATAAATAAGCGTATTTTCGAAAAGAAAAACAACAATCTATCCAGCAGCGGTTTGGGCATCGCAAGGAAGATGACAAACAAGGGTTAGAAAGGCATACAAAAGTATGCTGCTGCACAGGATTAAATTGCACATTTAAAAGCACTTTAAAATGTTGAGACACGCATTACAATATACCCCATTATTTATAGGCCATAATAGGCAGTTCTATGCAAACTAAAGAAACACACTAAATTTGGTGTAAAATTGCTTAAACCATGGACCTGCTGATGGGTCCAAGCTTTCATCCAAACCCACATTTATATCCTCCTGTAGTTACTGAATAATAAGCCCCGGATCTTTAAGGAGTTAACTACTCTAAGACCTTCAGTACAGTTGGGTCATTCTCCAGCTCTGAGCTTGCTTCTACACTTACCCTGAACGTTGAGCACTCTCTCCACGCTGACCTCAGGCATTCGCTTCTTTCGAAGTTCGGCACGGATGCGGAAGACCTGGTCGGCGTAGGGCGACACCACACCGATGCTGCCCTCGTCCAGCTTGCCCCAGGCCACTGGCCACTTCCTCCTCATTTCCTCCACACGTTCCACAATCTCAAACACCTACGCACACGCGCACACACACACACACACACACACATGCACGCATGCGCACACACACACACACCTGCTTACAGAGGCTGAACCTGACGGATTTTTCAATCTGAAATGTAAATTATTTAGCTTCTTAAAGGCTGAAGTTTTCATAAATCAAAGCAACATCTGGTGAAAAGATTGTTCTATTGTCCAGTGCTGGCAACAACAAAAGAATTTCTTTACAAAATATAAAAATATCCAATATTTATTTGTTGCTCATAGCTCACAAACACAACGTGGGCTTAGTTTCATCAACATAACAATTGTGTGTAATGTAATTCATTATAAGCTAAGCAATTATATAAGTATGTACTTTTAATGATGTACTTTACATTTGAATAGTACACCAAAACAATAATAATTGTAGACTTGTAAGTATACATGAGGGGGCAAGGCTGGAGCCCTTAGGCTGTGTTAAGCTGTGGGGTGCTACCTCAGCGTTGTTGTAGTAGGCCGTGCTGTTCTTCTCTTGAACATCCTCCCCACGGGCCGTGAAGAAGGTCAGAGGGTAGAAGTCCTTATGGGGCGGCTGCTTTCCACTGGCCATCAGCTTGCCCTCATAAAACAGCTCCGACGTATAACTGCAACCGCCGGAAGCAAAACTACACAGTCAGCACTGGCCGCTTCATAAAAGGTCATTTAACAAGCTCACATCCTTCTCTACTATGAATAACATTTCATTACATTTAATTACACTGAAAGTCTCAAATACTGTCCTCAAGTGCTGCCCTTTTATTGGTCCGTCAGAGATAATAGACCACACTAAATGAGCTAGCAAAGGGGAAATCACACTTTAACAGACTCTATAAAGGAAGCTGAACAGTAGTAAAAAACAGAAACCTATTTGTTTTAAATGACAGACCTTTGTGTAGGACTGGACCTTTAAACGCCTCAGACTCAAACACTCATTTTGCACCTTATGTGTTGTTTAACTTTCCTATTACACCTGAGGAAATCAGCCGACGCACAGTGTATGCAGATTTTATGCTAACTGATTCATCACCAACAGATGTTATGTAAATTTCAGTACAGAAGACACTCAGTATCTGTTTCAATTAACATATCAGCACCCAAGCACACCAATCAAGGACAGTTTGCTTCTCTTTGCTGATTCCAAAAAGCTGAGACACCCAGAAGGATTGAGCAGGTAAACAGAGATTTCATTAAGAGCAGAATACAGCCAAAGGAGGATGGCAATGCATCTATAAACCAGGAAAAAATTTAACTACACCTCTGTCTCTTCTCATTTATCACATCTCACTCTCAGCATATACCAGCAAGAAGACAGTCAGGGCATTTATGACAAAATGTGTTGAAGTTACCTGGGTGTGTTGGTGTGTGAGAGATTAAACAAAAGAGAAAGCAAGAGAGCAAGTGAACATGCATGAAAGAACGAGAGCGCAAGAGAGAGAGAGAACGAGAGCGCAAGAGAGAGAGACAGTGAGAGAGTTAGAGAGAGAGAGAGAGCGCGAGACAGTGAGAGAGAAAGAGAGCGAGACAGTGAGAGAGAGAGAGAGAGAGAGAGAGAGACGGTGAGAGAGAAAGACAGTGAGAGAGGGAG
>JBBPDE010000026.1:7787508-7806039 GCA_037974605.1 Nannopetersius ansorgii | reverse complement strand
GTGTGTGTGTGTGTGTGTGTGTGTGTGTGTGTGTGTGTGTGTGTGTGTGTGTGTGTGTGTGTGTGTGTGTGACAGGTTTATCATCGGCCGGGAGAAGCCAGGTGAGCAGAGTGAGGTGGCGCAGCTGATCCAGCAGACGTTGGAACAGGAGCGCTGGCAGAGGGAGATGATGGAGCAGCGCTACAATCAGTACATGGAGGAGGACGAAGAGGTCAGCTCACGAACTCAGCGTGCTTAGGCAAACATTTTGCATGCAGCTGAGAAAGCTTTCACGCACAGACTAAACAAGATCATTGGCAAGTGACTGAGACCTTGTTCTGCTGCGTAACAAACACATCCTGAACACAGTGAAATAAAAAGTGTAGCTGCCAGGACCAAGGACAGCTATTAGTACCGATCGTTCTTTTCACATACATTCATAAATGCACATCATTCAAGGCTGCAGTACATTAACGCCAAAAAGTGGGTATAGGCTTCCATCACTGATTAGCAAAAATAGCTTCTTAGCTTCAGTGCAAAACTAAGACCAAACGTGTCTTTGTTGAGACATTAAGTAATGAGGAAATCCTGGGAGTTTGATTTTATTCTGTTAATAGAATGGGCATCAGGCATCGAGCCGCAAAATTTTGGTTCGCTTTCACTAATGGCATTTTTTGCAAAGTAATAGGTGTGAATTATTGTTCCTGTAAATGTAGTACTCACACCTTCATTTGGTGCAATGCTGTGACCGGCCAAGCCCTCTCATTCTCTTCTCCTGCGTCTGACAGCTTTGGGTGTGAACAAAAGTGGTAAATAATTCAGTGATGGAGGATCAGATGTGATCAGATTAGGTAGAACGTGGTCATGAGAACAAGCTTCTGGATGTTCCTTCAGAAAGAAAAATATCTTACTATTAATAAAAATATCTCAGAATTAAGAACTCAGTTAAGAACTTACCCTGACCGTCTACAAGTATAGTAGCACACATACACAGTGCAGAACTAAGCTTAATAAGCTGCAGTAAGTACAGCAAATACGAGACAAGACTGTGTGCTTTGGACAGTAAAAGGTTTGGTCAGTTAAACTATGTGGTTTGGACTGTAAAAAAAAGCCTGAGTAGATTGACTGCAAATTTTAAGTTAATTGCAACAACGGTATGGGTGACTGCATGATTACGTTGCCATTCAGCCCTTAAACTTTATCAGATTTATAAATTATGAATCTGCATTTAACATGCGTTTAAAGATTGAGATGCGTTTACCCACCTTATAGACGATAGACTATTATACTACTATCTGTTGTTGCTGGCTGAAAAATAAAGTCCAAAAAAGTAAAAAATAATTGTCTATTTTAGTTGGTCTATTTATGATGACATTTTTACACAATGTAAAGTGTTTAAAATGATGAGATATATAAACACCTCAAAATAATCCACATCCACTGGTTAGACGCAAACAGTCCAGGTAGCTCTGCGCTAGGAAACAAACATGTCAAGTCAGATCAGTCTCAGCCATTTAGTGGAGCTTAGCTTTCTCTTGGTATTTTGCTGCTGTCATTAGAAATGTCTTAACGGCGCACAGAAGCAGGCCTGGAGGGATGTGTTCCTCTTGTGTGTGGCGCATTGCCGTGACTCAGAGAGGAAAGCCATTGTGCTTCTGCAGGAGTCCACCAGCTCCTGTCTCTGCTTGGAGCGGAAGTCTATTGTTGAAATCCTCAGGAATCACTGCAGGTGGGACTGCAGTAACAGAGGTCAACAAAAACACTGCAGGTCCACGCCCTCTGGACTGCAGGGATGTGTGTATTAAAAGATCTCAACGCAGGACAGGCATGGTTCTGTTTTAAGTCCTAATGAGGGATTTAAATGTAGTCAGTGGTCTGTTTGTGACTAACGTGTGAAAGCTATTGCAGCAGGTCATGGGTTGAAAAAATGCTTTCCCTTTTCCCCAACTTTTGCTGGCCTACAAGTCCTTATTATAGACAATGCAGGTGCAGAGTCCAACCACCATGGTGGGTAACCACTTGTAGCCTTTTTTTTCACCATGCTTTCTTTAAACAGCTCTGTTAGATTTCTATTTGGTCTTTGCAGAGACTCTGCCATCTTGTGGCTAATCTTGGAAACATCACTAATGATCATGTCTTCACAGCGTAGACCAAAACTTTACACAAGGGCATCCATTTTCTAGTTTTGTATTAAAACTGCAAGAAAGTGACATTCAGACAAGTGACAGAAAATGTTCATGTTGAATAAACCAACATAAAATGTCTTTGTATGGTTTTGAGCCCATGTGAGCTGCCAGAATCTCTGAAGTGCTCTGGGTTATCAAGTCTGTGTGACCGTGCTGGACAGACAGAATGCCATTTTTCCCTCAGAGAGTTCATTCCTTTTTTCAATACTTAAACCATTCAGCAACCTCTTGTACCCTGTGTATGGGGTCAGTGCCATCATGGAAGAGAGCACTTCTATAAGGGCAGGAATATTTTGAGTCAGAAAAACTTCAAATACATTTGCAATGACCCTTTTCTCTAAGGGACAAGTGGATCCAAATCACATCAGCAAAATGCCTCCTATAACACTCATTTGTGGAGAATATGGTGAAGAATGACTCTTTTGACCATATCACCGTTTTCCACATCTCTTTGCACCAGCAGCTGTTTTTCACATCACTGAGCTTTCAAATATGCATTTGTCTTTGCAGTGTTGTGTTTATTCACTGCAGCCCTGTGATAATATCCCACTCTATGTAACTGTGGATGGCCTGAGAACATTGAACACTGATGTTCTTAGTCACCACTCTTTTGTTTTTGCTCACTAATATACCAGCATCACACTGCACACTAATATATAAGCATCACACAGAGTGTCTGCTTTTAACCACAGTTTCCATCCCTGATTTCTTTCCTATATAACTGAATGCAGTTGTCACTTTAGTCATCGTTGCTGTTGAAGCAGTAACCAGTTTTGTGACTGAATTTTTTGTGACTGAAGCTCTTTTTTGAAGCAATTTTTGTGACTGAAGCTCTTGTACCAATAATGAACTCTCTTTCAAAGACCCTTTCCTTGTGCCATCTTGATTTGTTTTGAAATGAAGGTAAAAATGGGCCTGTTCTGCATTTTTATATGTACCAGAGAACATGATGGGAAGGTCATTGCTTGACTGAGTCCTGCAGTACATTTATCCGGTACCATCTGCACTAGTTATGTTTGTCCACTACTTTATTTAGCTTTTACCTTTAATATGTCACCTGTCTGCAGTAAACCATGGCCACAAAGGCCTGAAATGAAAATGTTTAATCCTCTTTGGCAAAAGAACAGAGCATTATGAAATTACTCTTGGACTTGTTACAGCATTGCATAAATTAGCACATCTCTCTGGTAGGCAGCCCTGTTCCCCTGTTCCCACTCACTGCCGATTGCCATGGGTTACTTGAAATCTTGAATGCTGAGAAGAAGAGATGGAAGTTGTGAAGAAATGTGTTGGTGTTACGTGAATTAGAGAATTACCCAACCAGACTTGGAACTCGCAGATTTCACAATTACACAGAGCACTGGCACCGTTCCTCTCTCACTCACTCACTCCTCCCTCTCTCTTTTGTTTCAGACGGGTGAGTATGCCACGGATGAGGAAGAGGAGATGAGCCCCATGTTCCCCAACGCCATCGAGGTGTTCGACTTGGCTGAAAACGAGGACATGCTTTCGCCTGTAGAGATAGACCCAGAGAAACTTGCCCACAAGTTCAAAGAGGTCAGTGCTGACGCATCTGACATCTTGCTCTGACCTCACCACCTCCTCCTGGTCTTACACAGATATCGGCCCTGAGGTTGATGGTTTAAAACAATGAGCCCTAAACTAATTAACAAAATATTTCATCCAGTTCAGCATGGAAATACAGTTCAGTTCAAAGGTTAGAACCAGATAAAACCAATTTGGTACATGAATAAAAATCTAATGATGCTACTCCTGTGCAGCTTCACAAGTGTCAAATAGTAGTAAGATACGTGTTAAACGTAAAAAAGCTGTTTAACACTGAGAATGAAGGCGTGAGAATGGAGACGTTTCTAGTGTATCTCAATTCTTAACTGTCAAAAAGTGCAATTGGTGAAAAATTACTGTTTTTATTGTTATATATGAATTATTTTGTGATTTGAAATGGAGTGGCAGCTTGTGGAATTAAAATGAATGCTGTTTGTTTGTTACTGGGAAGAGACCTCGGGGAAGACCTAGAGCACGCTGGAGAGACTATGTCTCTCGGCTGGCCTGGGAACGCCTCGGGATCCCCCTGGAAGAGCTGGACAAAGTGGCCGGGGAGAGGGAAGTCTGGGTTTCCCTGCTTAGGCTGTTGTCCCCGCGACCCGAATCCGGATAAGCGGAAGATAATGGATGGATGGATGGATGGATGGATGGGCTGTTTGTTATGCAAGTTATAAGTTAACTGTTACGTGTACCGTATGTTATGAAATCTCTCACGTTTATTTGATTTTGGGGTTTTTTGTCTCCCTCATTCTCTCTCCAGCTTCAGATAAAGCACGCTGTGACCCAGGCTGAGATCAAGCAGCTGAAACGAAAGGTAAGGACATGGAGGAGCTCCCTATTTCAAAGTTTCTAAAGGAGATAGAAGGTCTTTAAGAACAGTGTAAAACCTCTTCCCTCCTCACTCTCACTTTCTCCACACCCTCCACACCCCTCCTCTTCTCCATAGCTCTCTCATGCAGAGCAGGAGAAGCTGCGTTGGCGGATGGAGAAGGCCCAGCTGGAGCAGACAGTGCGGGAGACGAAGGAGCGCATGGAGAAGCTGGAGGGATACTGGATGGAGGCGCAGAGTCTGTGCCAGGCAGTGGATGAGCACCTCAAGGAGACGCAGGCCCAGTACCAGACACTGGAGCGCAAATACAGCAAAGCCAAACGCCTCATCAAAGAGTACCAGCAGAAGTGAGTATGCGAGGGCTGTGGAGACTTCTTTAGCAGAATGCGATACAGTGTTGGCAAAGGGATTTGGAGTTTTGAAATCACACCAAATGACACTGTGTGTGTGCGTGTGTGTGTGTGTGCAGAGAGATTGAGTATCTGAAGAAGGAGACAGCGCAGCGGCGTGCACAGGAGGAGTCAGAGGCCGGTCGTAAGGAGGAGACAGACAGTCTGCAGGAGAAGGTATGGTGGGAACACCAACAAAACATTATTTCTGAAGTGACGTGTTGAATTAGCTTCATCTGAATAAGGTATATTTTAGCAATAAATCTAGTATTAACTTCTTACATAAGTTCTTAAGTAAGAACTTGAGAATTTATGAACTTAGGTTCCTCCTATTCAAGACAAGTCATGTCTAGTTCATTTATACCACATTATCATATGCAAAAGTCATTTGGTGTGTTTTACAGGAATAGAATAAAAAATAAAATAGAGTAAAGTAATGGGAAATGTAAAAGAATACAGAAAATTGATAAACAAGTATTAAATGTGCAGTAGAAGTGCAGAAGAAGAGAGCAGTTTTAGCAGCTTTCTAAAGCTACAGTTGGTGCAGATCTGTTACTGATGGGTTTGTTCCAGCAGTAAGCTCCACTAGACAAGCAGCTCCTGCAGATGTCAGAGACCTAACAGGATTGTATACTTTAAACATGTAAAATATGTATTTAGGCCCTGTTGAGTTTTTATTTATTTATTAAACCGAATGATTGCTAAACCAAAAGGGTATTTTCCCACTTGTCCCAGACCGTTGATGAATTGTAGCTGAGGCTGTAGTTGATATTTTTCTTTACAACTTCTGTAAAACAAATCTTTTTATGTCCCTAGAGTGTATTATTTTGGGACGTACGCTAGGGAGAAAAACCTAATTGCTAATAATTGTGTGTTCCTTCTTTAGATCACAGATCTAGAGACAAAGGTGGATGCACTGAAGAGCTCGGAGCCCTCCTAAGCTTCCCAAGGAACAAGAGAGGGAGAGAGAGAGCGGGAGAAATGCCTTTCAACCCCAGCAGACCCTCGCTCCTACACGTTTTCCCCTCAAAGGCATGCGACAACGGACAACCAAAAGACTGCAAGAAACTATATAAGGACGTTCCTGGGGAGTGGGAGGGGGTGAAAAAGAATCCTGTAAACGTCCTGCCAGAAATGCCTGGCACAGGCTGCCCACCTCTAGTTCTCATGACAGCCCTCATAATGTAGACCCCAGGACAGTTTCAGTTTCATACAGTATTTGATTTTTTTTTTTTTTGAACGGCCCTCACGATAAAAAGAATTGCACTGCTTCCTCGCAGTAACTGCACAGTTGCATTTGAGTGACCCTGGGCTGACTGGGGATGGTGCCAATGCAAACAGAAAAGGCGGGAATGGAACCAAGCATCAGACTTTTAAGTTTCACCTGTTTTTTGTTATTTTTGTTTTTATTTTTGTTGTTTTTAAACAGCAGCAGTAAAATGGCCGCTCTTCTTCGCCCGGGCAGAAAGGAGCCAGGGTCGGCTGTACAGCAGTGATGGAATGGCTGTTGGCGTTTGTATATATTATTCAGTGTATTTAAAAATGCTTACGCAATGAGCCGGAAGGGAAGAGGAAGGATGGATAACGGTAAAAAACGAAGAGTAACAAAAATAGCCCAGTAAATAACCGAGTTCGCTCTGGATTAGTTTTACCTGCGGAGGTGCTGTAATTTAAGTAAACACAGACAAGATCTGTGATTTGAATCCATTACAAATCAATATCTGCTACTGATACAGTCTGACAGTAATCATTCTGGAACAAATGACTCTTGTCAGGAATAGAACTCTTGTTCCAGTTCACCCCATTCAGGTGGAATACAGAGTCTGCTATTAGACACAGCTGTGCAACACGTTATTAATGTTACTGTGCTTCACGTTAGTTGTGTAACCCTGACATTTACATGTAGGTTAGAACATTTCGATCCGGGTTGTCTGTGATAATTTGTGGAAATGACACGAATACTTTATCCTGAACTAATCAACCATTTAGGTCCTTTACACATTGCATTACAGAACCTCCTTCAGTAAAACAAATCTACCAAATCGAAAACTTCAAAAGACAAGCAGGGCAAGAGGCAGAGTTGTGTATTATTTCTTTTAGGCTTGTTTTTGTTTTTGTTTTTTTAGAAAAAATGGCAAACAGGGTGTAAGACTTGTGCAAGCTTGACATTTGAAATGGACCTTCCAAGATTTGCTTACATTTCATACTTTGCTTTCTTCTGAACAGTATTACTAAAGCAGTGAGACGTGATTCGAAGGTTTTAGGATATGTTTTTACCTCCTGTCAGAAAAAACAAACCAAAAAACAAATCCCAAACACTTGTGCTTTCCCTTTGCTGGATCTGAGGTTTTGAGGTTGTGTTTCTCATGGTGACAGTGGTTGTATACACATATGGGAAACTCAGGCCTTGTTCCTGAGATGCTCGTATAACCTGTTAAGCAGTTCAGCTACAGGAATCAACTGCTAACATTTATTGTAGATTTACCATAAGTAAAGCCTTATTTGAGCTGGATTAGTGTTACCTGAGGAGGTGTTTTAGATCATTTCCAACTAAATCAGTGATTTTAATGTAGAATGTCATTTTGGCAATCATTTTTGAATGACGAATGTTCTCATGTCCACCTCACACTGAAGTAATGTATGGATAAAAGCGTCTCACAATAATTTCAGAAGAACTACATTTCAAGCAAATGCAGAATACACAGTCAGCCACTTCACGCATTCTTACACATCATTAAAAGCAAGTACAATGGAGACCTAAGTGTTTTTTTTAAAACAGTAAACTGAATATACGTCTCCTTATAAAAATGAATGTATTCGATGTAAAAAAAAAAGGTGTATGATAGGAACCGTTTTTTCTTTTTTAATTTGACTACACTTAACCATTTATTCTAAGATCAGTATCAGTATTGACATCAGGAATTTACAATTGGTATTACTTGTTATCGGATTGAAAGGACAGTTGGTTGTATTGCCCCTTCGTAATGGAAGTCATGATGTGTGTCTGCATGTTGTTTTTGTTACCGAGCATCACTTTACTGCTAACAGTAAATAACCTGATAACCTGATATATATATATGGGCCCTGATTTTTTTGGCTTGGATTGTCTTTGATAATGTGAGGAAATTACACAGATCCTGTACTAGGACCTCATTTGTATCCCTTAAAAATGACATTACAGAGCCTCCTCTTGTAAAACAAATCCAGCTTGTATGCTGCTTTAGTCACGTCAGCAGAGACTGTGTATCAGCAGGGCTTGTGTTATTGTTATTCAGTTCAAACCTTTTTTTCCTCTGACCTCAGATCAGTGTAATGGGGGCCCTAAATGCTCACTGCTGTCTTTTAACCTTTGCCGATGTGCCACTGGTGGCACTTAAGCAGCTTTTGTTCTAGAATACCTTAGAGTTGTTTTTTCTCCGATGTTACAGTTGGGAAAACTGGAGTTTTTGATAAAGAATTCAATATCGGTTTTAGGCAGACGTTGCCTCTGATCTAGGACCAGCTCCTCGTATTAAAAGGAGACTTCTCTCAGATCAGTTTTGAAGGAACTAAATGCATGTTCTTCACTTTAATGGCAAAAGGTGTAAATGCAAAATGATCATTGCGTGCATTTTAAACCCAGCAGTGGCATGACTGGAAACACACCAGTGAATGTATATGCATTTAGTATAAATAAAAAAAAACCAGTGTTACTCCCTAAAGACAGCGTCCGCCCAAACCTGGTGGTGATGTTTCAGAGCCTGATGAAGATGAGCTTTTTGTGTGGATGCAATAAGGGTCTACTATCTGTACATTTTTGTTCTAGAGAATGTTTAATTTTGTTTTGTTGAAAGTGTTTCCTTTGGATTCTGGAAGGACAGTATTAGTTTGGACAAATCGAATAACAGTAGCTGTAGTTTCCATGGCTTTCTAAGATGTAATTTAATTCAATCCATTGCTTCCACTTGGTATGTTTTGTGATGGCAAAATGTCTCTTACAGTGCAGTATTAAAGATGAAGTCTGGGGACCTTTTAACAGACGTTATAGTGATACAACGATATATCACTCGGCGACAACATATAATGGCCTTTGTTAATGTCAGTAGAATATAGAGGGTTTTTTTTATGTGTGGAAATAGAACTCGGATCATTCGCTTTGCTCGGATTGGTTTGTCGGTTTGCAGTATGTGCGGTTTTACAAGGTGTGCAATAAGAACCCTGTACCCAGCACATCCCTAAGCACACCCGGTCACTCCTAACACTGTGATCTCCCAGGGTCCATCTGTACGAGGCGTCCCAGCTGACCGATGTTTAGGTTAATCTTATTCATCACAAGATGGCAAGCAAAACTTATCTGAAGCAGCGCTGTTACTCTTAAGAAATGTGATACCTATGAACGACCCCTTTACTACCTCAGGTTTAATTTTCCTCCCTGCTCATCTGAATATTTGTGCACAGAGACAAACAGAGCATTGCTAATAACTGGAAAGTGGAAATGCCACCTACGCTTTACAGACAGACATGCTTTGTTTTGTAGAATGTGAACACCATTGACCCCTATGAATATGGAATATGTTGTCAGTGTATTATAAAATACAGGTAGAATGCAGTCATCGCTCTCATTACACAACCTCATCTCTAACATAGGTTGTTTAATGGGAGTAAGGAAAAGTTTCTCAACTTCCATACAAGTGTGGTTCATTTCTATTGGTCCAATGGTCATGAAATGCTCACAATATGTGTATTTCCATTACTTTTATGAGGTTTGTTTCTGTACCAGCCATGTGTTTACTGGTTTATTCTCCTCTGCTGTCTGTAAGGTGGCTGTGCCAGTATAACTTAATCACCCTTCTCAGGTTGAATGATCCTAATGCAGTGAGATACACGATACAGGCAAAGTGCATTGAATGCATAAGACCCTTTTTGTGATTGCTTCAATTGACTGCATGTCAAGGGAGTCAACACGGTGAAGGAAAGACGGGGTCCGCAGGATAGACATCAGGAACTGTTAACTGGATGTTAATTAATACAATACTAACAGGACAATACAGTGTACTTTGTTTATATTCTGTAATGGGTCAACAACATATTTCAGTATATTCCATTTTTATATGGGTGTGCAGCGGTTGTACTGTGTTCTGGCAGAGGCAGACAAGAAAGCATCTGTATCCGGGGGTTGTGTGTATCACAGAGTAAGAGCGTATCTCGGGTCAGCTTCTGCCATTCGATGAATATGATTATCTGTACCGAAAGGGTTTGATCCAACAACATTTCTTCATGGACCAGTTAGGATCTGAGCAGGAGAAACACTGGCAAACTGTAAGACGTGTTGTTTCCAGCAGGACGAGGAAAATGTGGAGTGATATCAGAAAGGTGAAACACTGACTTTTTAATCTTAAGAACTTTTTAATCTTACATTCCATTCGACTTGCTTCGCGGACGCTGTAGCCTTTGATGAGATTTGCTTTTTTTGTGTACAGAGAGGAACTCAGTTCTGCTGGTATAAGAGTTTTACACTCATTTTCCATGAACTAAAACTTGACTCCATTTCTTCTCTAATAACTTTTTATTTTGGTTTTATTTTGTTTTATTACCCGCCTTGAGTTGCAATCATATGAATGAAAGAAACAGTTCCATTTGAAAGGAGCCTCATGTTCATCTTGCATAATTTACTGTCATTAACAATAAATGCAGAAATGTGTTGAACAGTGGGGGAAACGTGTTGTTTTTTTGGTGCATTAAGCTTTATATTAATGACTTGTGCCATAAAAATGGTTAGTTTGTGAAACAGCTAGAGCTATTCCATGGCTCACTGTGCTGCTCATCATCAGTGTTGAAACATTAAGACTAATTGAACTAGGAGTTTTGGAAAAGGCTGTCTTGTACAAGTTCATTTATTGCTGGTATTAATGTTTAATATCTGGTAAATACATGAATATGGTTTATGGAACAGCACAATAATTGTTGACTTTTTGCTGTTTGTTTCATGCAAATAACATTTAAAATCCATATTCTTTTCAAAATCTTTCCATCCGACACAAACACACACAGTTTGACTCAGGAGTTCATCAGAAGAGGCTTTATTTTAGATGCGTTTTAGTTTCTGGCGGAGAAGAGGTGGAGCAGCGCCTCCCTCCACCCCACCTACTTCCCCGCCTCACTGGACACGTCTGAGTTTCAGAGGAGCGCACTGTAAACACGGACTTCTGTACAAAAACCAAAAACGACACCCAGAGATCGTAGTTTACCCGCTTTTAAAATGAACTGAAAACGATAAAGTCCAACTAAACCAAATACATGCTGTACAATTCAATTGCAGATAGAAAACAAAACAAAACAACCAAAGAAATGCAAGGAAACTAGAAGATATATATATATACATACAAGTCATCCACTACGGATAGGAACCAAATATAAACCGCAATGCAACGAAACCAAGAAGATAGGCTGTACAATTAGACTCAGTCTCAATCTTTAGATTTTAAAATGTACACATACGTCGTTTCCCCTTAGATTTACAAAACGAATATTCTCCTTGAGTGTCCATCTCATAGCATACATAAAATAGAGTCTTCATATTTATTAAGCTATTTACATGGCATATGTACACTGAAAGCTTTGCAGACCAGCCGCTGCAAAGGGCTCTGACCCAGGAAGAAATCCTGAGAGAGTCGCATCCAAGACGAGCCACCCCACACAGAACAGGCAGCAACGGCCCCCAGTTTGTCCCTGTTGCCGCCTGAGACTAGTTTTGCCTTATAGCTTATGGCGGTTTAGCTAAAGATTTGGGATGAAAATACTTGATATATAATCCGGATTAGATTCACGGGTCATTACTGGATCAACTCCTGGTCCAAAAGGAGCTGTATAAGAATAGCATAGATAACGATTCAATTATAATTTTAATTAATAAAGCTACTGATCGTTAATTGTAAGTTTTGCAACCTGTTTTATCAACACAGCAAATATCTCTTGCCCGACACATTATTGTGATTTCTCTGCACTACACACCCGACCCAAGAGGACCTTGTTAATTAGCTGTTGGGCTCAATCAGGCCTGCAAAATGAGACAAAGCATAACAAATGTGCAGCGCAGGGTTGCCAGAGCTGCGATTGGGAATCCCTGTTTTAGGGATTCTTCTTGTAGAGTTTAGCACCTGATATGTGAGCATGAACTCTTAGTGCACAGAAATGGAGGGCAAGTGGTCTAGGGCATAGGGACTGACCGACTGCTGCATGAAGATGGCAGTCTTGGATATGGGACTTAATTAATTCATGTTTTCATCTCATGTCTAATAGAGTGTCTGTTTCATACAGAGCTGAGGGGGTGGTGTAGTAAGTGCCTGTGTTGGCAGGGGATGGAGGATAGGAAACCTGGGGCTAAGGTCAAGTTCAAGAGGTCAGATTGTCTTATGTGGTAGTGGGTCTTTAGTACGAGGTAAAAAGTGAGGTTGTCCATATCTCTGAACGATCTGGAGGAAATGCAACAACAGTGGTGGGATTCGCTCTGATCAGCTGATCCGTTCTTGTCACGCTTGGTCTGGTTGATGGCAGTGCAAACTGGACAGAGCTCACTGACAGAATAAAAAGCCAAAGATGCTAAAGCAAGAACATGTGGGCAGATGTAACCCGTCACTGTTCAGCAGACTCTTGAAGACAGCCCTGCTCACACCGACGCAGGGGCTTTACTCACTGACAAAACACAGTGGAACGTTCCAGACAGACATTTTATAAATAGAGTGGATGGCTGAATTAGATATGAACAAATGTGCTCTATAACATTCAGCTCTGTCTGAATGCTTCACAGCACCCTGAATGTGTCCAGACTAATAGCAGCAGCGATTCCTGCTATTCCTCCACCGTTTACCGAGTAAGGGCCAATCTAGCAGTCCAGCTGTGATGGAGAGGCAGAGGCAGAGGCAGAATAAACAGAGCTTGCAGGTTGGTCAAAGTGCAGGTTAGGGGCAGGGTTTATGTAGAGGGCGGGGGGGGTTGGGAGGTGCAGAAGGGAGATGAATGGCCCTGTTACATGTCTTTGGGCTCCAGCTTACAGGACATTTCGAAAAGCAGGTTCTGATTGTCGATGACCTGCAACTGTCGAACATAAGCCTTCGTCTGGAGGTGAGAAGGGGAGGGCTCCGCTTCCATAACTACAATAGAGAGAGAGAGAGAAAGAGAGAGAGGGAACAAAATTAATCATAAAGAAGAAATGCAATCATATATGTGCACTACGGTTCAAAAGTTTGGAGTCACACATACATACATACATACGCACATATATATATTTGGAAATGAATTACATAGAAATCATATCAAACTAGATATTTTACATATTTTCTTTTTCCAATAGTTTTTCGAATCTTATCTTGAAATTTTAAACACACTCTAAGATTAATAAAATATAAATGCATGCTTCACTTTAACTACTGAATTGAGAATAGCTGTTTTATCCTCATAAATAAAACGCCATTTTGATGAAGTCATGTCCGTGAATGGAGAGGGGTTTAAAGTTTGTAAGCTACTCAAAGTCACTTTATATGCACTAATGCAATCGAAAAAATGTTCCTACAGTTTCAAGCTAGTCTACAGACTCTCGTTCTTCATTCAAACCAGAGCTGCTTGGCAAAACTGCAACTTGTTTGAAACACAGTTTGCTTGTTTGACTAAAAGGCAGCTTTTCAATTGTTCAAAGTTTTGATGCAAGTGAATGAGGAAAACCAGCAGATGGCACTATTTCACCCCTGAATGATGTGTCCGCAATGACTGGGAATGCTCAGTCCTAACACTTGGTGGCGATGTTGACTTGATCTTTTGCACCCATATGAACTGGCACACACACACACACGCACACACAGGTCCCTCCGATTGCAGCGCTCGTTTATAAGACATGCTCAAAGAAGGAGCAGGCTGTGGCTGAGAGGAGCTATGAAGGGAGCTATGAATAGCTACACATTGTCCTCTCATCTCCAAAAAAATTCCGCTGCACCTCCACCTCTGCACCAGCCCCAGCCCGACAGCACACACTCGCACTTGAGGTCTGGCCTGAAAACAGCTAACTGCAGAAGCTGCTGCTTTACTGCAAATGTAACCAAAAGTATTTAAGAATACATTTTCAAACTTGTTTCAGAGCAGCAGGAAGAGGTCTTTTCCACTCCGACATCTGAAACGTTTCCCCTTCTTTGTTTGTGGTCAGCAAGTGCACATCATAGAGGTGATTACATAGCTATTAACTCCCACATCTGAGTCACATTTGAAAGTTGAAGCCTACTGAGGGTGAGATGCGGCTGAAATGCGTTGCCTGAAATGTCAACGACCACAATTGGAGGCTTTTGACCAGTCTAATTGATGCTCTGTGACTTCCTCGCATCAATAATGTGCCATCAGAGGGTGCTGAAAATGTCATTTGAAGCCACAGTACCAATCCCTCACATTGCTGTATACTGGCATCCTACATTCAGTCACATGCATTGTAAATAACAAGGACAATATATTAAATATACCTAAAGCGTGAGCGTACAAATATAAAACACATGAGCTGATGGGTCGATCTAATGCAGCATAATATAGATCATAAAATTACGAAACAGATCTGCCAGAGTGAATGTAAATCATCTGTAAATAAACTGTCTGTTCCATTCCTGGATCATGTGGACTCCAGATATTGTGGCAAAATCTATAGCTACACTGCTACCCAAGATAAGCACTCTTCGTAATGGCTTGTCAGTTAGATGGTTCTCAAGATGGAACTGCCTGCTTTGCAGTCAAGGGCTTTGAAACACCTTCTGAAAAAAAGCCTAAAGCTAACATCTTCTCCACAAGCTGCAAACATAAATGAAAAATTGATGAAAGCAAACATCTATCGATTTGCAAATAGTCCATGTGAATTCATTTCGCCGCTGTCAAGTTTAAGCTTCAGTGTCAAGTTTATTGTTTACAACATTGCATTCAAATGCATTAAATTTGATACATTGAACTCAATATATTGAACAACCTTAAAAGCTTTGTTTCTGCCTCAGAAACTCAAAAATAATGTGGGAAGGTCTTACACCTGCAAAGGGGAACCAACTCGATATCAGAGTCTATGTATTTGAATGTAATCTCATTAATGCCAAAGTTATGCCATGCATGTAAGGCATTTTTTTTAAAATGATACAGTAACCTTAAAAAGCTTGCTTTCTGCCTCAGAAAGGAAGCGACTGCCTTTCTAACTTGCAATGCTCTTAATGGAAACCAATAAGGATAATCCACTTAGGTGGATGAAGTAGGGGAAGCACTCCAATAATTAAGCCAAAAGAAGACTGAGCTCAGTTTGGAGGAGTAATGCACTGATGAGGCCAAGTAATTGTAATAGGCCAAGAGATTAAAACAGTGCCCATTTATTTATATGTATACACACACAGGGGGTCCTTGAGTTACAATTGTCTCGACATATGTTTCGAGACCGTTGTAACCCCCTCCACTCCCATTCCACTTACACCGTTAGCCTCGTACTTATAGACTATGTAGGCAAACTAGTTTGCGGTCGTCCAAGTGTAGACATTTGGGCTCCCCAGCCATGGTTTGTTAAAACTAGAGATGGGCATATATTAATTTTTTAAATCTAGATTAATCTCATTGTAATCTTGAGATTAATCTAGATTAATCTAGATTGAAATGCCACCCCCCCAAAAAAATGATCCCAATGCCTGTTTTTATAGTGTATATGTGTATATAACCATAAATATGCCTCCAAATGTTCTCCCAGATCACTTTCATTTCATTTGGAACACAGTTTAATAAATTACCCTTAAAGAAAATGTAAATATTAACCCGAGGTTTAAATACAGAAAAGTCAGGAACTAGAGAGAGACAGAGAGTAAGAGAGAGCAAGAGAGAGACAGAGAAAGAGAGAGAGATACAGAGAGAGTGAGAGAGAGACAGAGAGAAAGAGAGAGCGAGAGAGAGACAGAGAAAAGGAGAGAGAGCGAAAGAGAGAGACAGAGAGAGCGAGATAGAGCGAGAGAGAGAGAGAGAGAGAGACAGACAGAGAGAGCGAGATGATCTGCGCGCTCCAGAAAAGTCAGGAACGAGAGAGAGAGAGATACAGAAAGAGAGGCACAGAGAGAGCGCGCGAGAGAGAGAGGGACAGAGAGAGCGAGACAAATTTAAAACGGGCGCAATCCGGAAAAGTCACAAAACACAAAGAGAAAGAGAGAGAGAGAGACAGACAGACAGAGAGAGAGAGAGAGTAAATCCGTGCTAAAATATCAAGGTGAAATTCATCATGGCTTGCATAGTATAGACCCAACTCCAAACCCAACTTTGTGAATAGATTAACGGCGCTATTTTTTTTATCGCGCGATAAGAGTCTCGCGTTAATGGCCCAGCACTAGTTAAAACTGAAGTAAAACATTATCTGCATGTTTATCACAATTACCACTTATTTGCTGAATTTAATATATTTTTTAAAAAGAAAATGAGCCATTTGCAAAAGTCGACCCACTAGCATACTTTTGTAAGGTTTCAGAGCTTATTTCACTCGTTTCTTTGATTAATTCAAGTCTGGTGTAGACAATTCCAGAGCGTAATAACTGACTCCCAGGCTGTTGTGCTAACACTCAACAGCCATGGGCTCATCTAAACAGCTTACTGAGCATCTGAAACCAAAGATAACTGACGAGTATGCAAACTAAAACCCACATTTCACTGCCAAGGACGATCTGGCTGCACAGACATCAACTACATGGAAGGCTCATCAGAAAGTAACCTTAGCTGTGATCTCATCACTAAAGTGCACATCTGAAGTATGCAACGTGGCACTTAGATACACCAGAGGAATTCTGGAATCAAGTGCTTTGGGCTGATGAAACAAAATGAATTTTTTGGCTGCAGTCACCAATGGTATGTTTGGAGGAAAAAGGAGAAGCCTTTTAATCAATTAACATGGTGCCAACTGTTAAGCATAAGGGCGGATTTGTTATTCTTTGGACAGTTTGTTGTAAGGATAGAGAAAAGTATACTTTACTCTATATTGACAAATACACTATATGGACAAAAGTATTTGGACACACCTGTTTTTTGGACTAGGGCCCTTATTTCCAGTGTTTGGGGAAGAACATTTTCTATTCCAGCATGACTGTGACCCAGTGCACAAAGCAAGGACCATAAAGACATGGTTGGATCAGTTTGGTGTAGAAGAACTTAACTTGCCTGCACAGAACCCTGACCTCAACCCTTCCAAAACCTTTGGGATGTCCTGGAATGGAGTTTGTGAGCCAGATCTTTCAACATCAGTGTCTGACCTCATAAATGCTCTACAGAATGAATGTGTACAAATTCCCACAGAAACTCCAAAATAATGTGGAAAGCTATTACAGCTGCAAAGAGGGACCCACTCGATATCAAAAGCAATATAATTTAAGCCAAAGTTACGCTATGCATGTAAAAATGTCACGCTATGCATGTTTTATAAAATGTTACAGTAAGAAAATAACTAATTACACAGGTCAACATTATTTTAAAAAATGTCAGAAACCATATTGTAAATGGCAAATTCAAATGGGTTTTTTCTTACACCAGTGATGCTGCACTGTTATTAGGAGAGAACTGAAAACCGTCTAGTACAGTACCATCCACTGCAAAGACAAATGACAATAATTTGTGTCTTATTTAACATTTGTTTGCTGTCTTATTTACTGCCACTGTTTCCACGCTTGCCCTTCTAGCAGACAGCCCTCCATTATTGATGTGTTTCATTAAATACTGGAAGCCACCCATCCCACCAGCGGTTTAAAGTGGCGAACTATAACACAGATCATTGTGTTTTCCACTAGTCTGATTTACAGTCCAAATGACCCGGACTATAGATCAAAGTGCAATCAGCTATGGAGGCTTTGAAAGACATGCATTAGAACTGTTTGCATTAGAAAGGCTTTGCTTTGGAGACTTGGATTATGCCTTCCATACAAAACACCTGAAAACACAACCGTCCAGACATTTCAGTGGATGATTAAAGAGGGATTTAAGATTAAGGTAAAAGGTTTCTAGTGTTGTTAATAGCCTCAAAACCACAAAAGAATCTCCGTGGAAATGTTATGCAAGGAAATATTTACTATGGGTGTGACGATACAAAGGGGCGCTGTGATGCGGTGGGTGGATTCAGAAAACGATGCTCCGCCAGCGTGGGCGCTAACGACTAGTTCTGACATTTCTGCCAGTGGTGAAGTCACGGTTGCCATGGCATTTTCTGCTATTGTTTGTCTGATTGGTTTGATTTTAAGCAGCGATATGGAAGGAATACACAGAGGCATTGGAAGCCATACAGCTGTTCCAGAAGCAAATTGCCCCTTATCTGGGGATATCGTCCTCTTCCTAATTCCCACAATTAAGTTTTACAAAAGAAAATTGCAGAAAGGCATTTAACTGCAAGCACAGACCAAAGCACTCAGTCATGTGTAACAGATAATGCTAGGAATGATATGTGTGATTATATCATATATGAGCCATTGCTGCTTGCTTATGTGTTAACTATGAGTGTGTGTGTGAGAGTGTGTGTGTGTGTGTGTGTGTGTGTGTGTGTGTGTGTGTGTGTGTGTGTGTGTATATATGTGTGTGTGTGTATATA
>JBBPDE010000026.1:7749371-7774140 GCA_037974605.1 Nannopetersius ansorgii | reverse complement strand
TGTGTGTGTGTGTGTGTGTGTGTGTGTGTGTGTGTGTGTGTGTGTGTGTGTGTGTGTGTGTGTGTGTGTGTGTTGAGCAGACAGAGCCATCAGTGCTAAGTAAAAGAAAGTATCTAATCCAATCAGAGGTGGCTGGAGGAAAAAGTGGGCCAAGGGGTTTTCCCTTTGTCTTCGGCCGCAGCAGGAAGCAGACGTGTTCTCACAACAAAAAGATCTGATTAGTGTTGGATTAGGGCCAGCAGCCGCCGACCTGGAGAGAGGTGTGGACGAGGTGAGATAAGAGAGAGAAGGAGAGAGAGAGGGATAGGCCCAGAGAGAAAGGTAGAGTCATATGCAAATGTTTGAACACCAGTGGTGCTAAATGTTTTTAAATGTTTTAGACATATTACTGCCTCACTGTATTCGCTGTCAGTGTTTATTACAGTAAAAATGATATAATATACAAAGTATACCATAACATTTGAACAGTTACATTTAGCTTTTTTTCCAATAGTTCACAAAAGTAAATAAACATAATTATACATTAAAATGCTTTAAAAGTGTGTCCTCTGTAGAGGATGTGTAGTAATTGACCTAAAGTAATTTAGCCAGGGGTGCTCATACAATAACTATAAAGCACTAAATTTCCCGAACTCAGCTGTATTTATAATTTAAATGGTTGATACATGTGAGTGAAGACCATTTTGAATTCCCTGTTGTCGTGACGTAACAAAAACCAAGACATTTACATATATGTGTCTTTTCAGCCTGAAGCGGTTCAGCCACGCTCATTCACGATAAAGTTAGAAGAACTGTGTCAGCGCAAACTGCTTTTTGAACAAAGCACCTAAAAGCACAGCCAATCAGAACAGAGGTCATGGTCATGTCTTAAACGCACAGTAACAAAAGATCCTGTCTAGGGCATGAAGAGAGGTTGAGAAATGGTCACATAAAATGAATTAGGACAAATGTCATAAGAAACTATTTAGAATCTATTTAGAAAGCAATGGATATGTATAGAAGATGGGTAAGAAAAGCAGAAATACAAGCCTTTTTCTATGTTATGTTAACCTGACGATTTCGTTATGGTCAAGAAATGGCCATAATATTGTTAAAATAGAATATCTATCATACTGCCAACCTTCAGACACATTTCTCAGATCCATCTTTCTAAAATGTTGCAGTACCAGCACACACACACACACACACACACACACACACAGGACCCTGTGAAAAGATGGGGTGCAGACACGCCGCATTAGGAGCAGCGAGGCATGCAGGCCTCCCCAGGCACGGCTTTGTGCTCTGAGAGCAGACAAGCCCCCAGACAAGCACACGCGCACACGCGCACACACACACACACACACGGTAGCATACACTGAGGCTTCACTGCTGAGACTCTTCACATTGAGAATGTAGGTCATGCAGAGAGAGTGGGGGCACTGAGTACATTACCAAGGGGTGTCCTCTCTTCACACACACAAACAAACCCCGAAAGTTAACCTTCCTGGGTTCCCCATGGTGCATAAGCCACATTCAATAACTAAACTCATTCAAACAAGTGGAGAGATTCTGTTGAAAGTGCAGATCCCATGTTTATGTTTGTATGTAGAAGAGGAGATATGCTGTTATGATCTGTTCTGCATATGGCCGGTACATTGGAAAAATATAACTCAATACAGACTGTAACTCACTGTAAATGTCTGTCACTTTGTAACTATTTCATTCTCAAATTGTGTAATTGCATTGAAATAGTCAAGTAAATGATGCCTTTACATTACGACAGAAGATTACATGGCAGCGAGACACATGTTCCATCTGTTTGAAGCCACAATGGAATATTCTGCCATCGTCAACGTACCACAGCAGTCAGAGAGAAACATTCCATTAAAGCTTCACATTTAGCTGAATGGTCTTAGTTTACCTTAAGTGAGATGCAGTGGGGAAAATAAGTACTGAACTTAACGTGTCAATACTTTTTTCAGCAAATATATCTCCAGTGAAGCTCTTTACAACAAACAACAAGACTCGAGAAATCCACAAATATAGAGAATTCACAGCATTAAAGTCCATGAATAAAGTTAGGTGTGATACAATGGAATGACATGGAAAAACAAACTAACTGAAATGTATTTAATACTTAGTGGAGAAGAAGCCTGTTTGTAATGAAGAAAGGAATAACCTGCAGTGCTCAAGCATGATTCTTCTAAATACACTGTCCTTAGATTCTGGGGTTCCTCTTGTGAACCCTTTCCTACAGTTTCTTCCACAAATGTTAAATTTGATTCAAGTCAGGCCATTCAACAACTTCATCTTCTTTCTCTGAAACCAGCTGAGAGTTTCTCCTTTGCAGTATGTATTGGGCTCTTGTCTTGTTGTTAGGTCCACCCACGTTTCATCCTCATCATCCAGATGGATGGCAACAGATTCCTTTCAAGAATCTCTCACTACATGACCCCCATTCATCATTAACTCAGTTATATGAAGTCTGCCAGTACCAGGAGATGAGAAACAGCCCCACACCGTGATGCTTCCAGCTTCAAACAGTGTTGGTGTAGTGTTCAGGTGATATGCTGAGCCATTTCTCCTCAAAACATGGTGTGTACTATGACAGACAAAAGCTTAGATTTTGGTCTCATTTGACCACATTCTTCCAGTATTTTATAGGCTTGTCCAAATGTTGTGTAACAAACTTTAAACAAGCTGCAACATGCCTTTTCTTCACTAAATGGTGTCTTGCTGGGTGAGCGTAAACAGAGGTCACAGAGTGTACCGCCCACTGTTTTCTCTGTAAAAGTTGTACCTGCTGCCTCCAAGTCTTTCTGGTGCAATTTCTAAGTTGTCCTTGGGCAACTCTTCTGACTGTCCTTCTGACCCCCTGGTCTGAAATCTCGCGAGGAGCTCCTGTGCACGGCCGGCTGATGGTGCAGTGATGTTCTTTCCACTTGCAGACGATGGTCAAAAAGTTTTGAAATACTGTAACAAGGTCCACTGATACGTTTCGCAACAATCAGGTTTCAATCAATCCGTACTAACCCATAAAACATGTACTTTCTAACTATTAGCAGATTTCGGCTGGTTCCTTGCTTTGATGTCCTGCTTTTTCTTAGTGTGTTCAATATTTTTCTTGCGTCATAGCACTTTGTTACACATAACTTTATTTATGTCTTTACTGTTTCTTATTTCTTGATTTAATACCAACGTATGGTGAAAATTTCATGTGAATCGTCTCATTGGAAATGCTGATGCATGTCAAAAAGTGCCAGCAAAAGTGAAAACATGTGAGGTCAGGTCAACAAATATCAGTAAATGAATATTTGTGTAAATTAGGTGGGACAGGTTGGCTCTCACAATAGGTTGGGTGGGTGCAGGTTAAAAAAAATTGCCTTTGCATCATTACTGGACAGAAACGCCACTGTTATGTCAGTAGCTCTGTCACCAATCCTACCTCCAGCCTACCACCACCGGGTCCCTGAGCAAGACCCTTAACCCCAAGTTGCTCCAGGGAGACTGCCCCCTGTAGTTAGGGATTGGAAGTCACTTTGGATAAAAAGCATCTCCTAAATTCCGTAAATGTAAATGTTTAAACAGCTTCATGTCGGCATTGGTTGGGTACCGCAGCTGTTTATAAAAATTCTGCGATAAGGCACGGAACAATTTTTTTTTTTTTCAACTGCAACATGCAAAGGCAGCATTAGGGGTTAACCACACACACCCAACAATGAAGCTTTCTCATCAGAATTTAGGGAACTGGGATATATAACCAGGCTCTGTTCTTGCACAAAGAAGTGATATTTAACACGCACCTTGCCGGAGGTAGACAAACACTTCTAGAGAAGACTATAGAAAGAGCACATAAAGAGCTGTTCTGCTATTGGAATGGGCGTTGGCTTCATTTCTGGCTGAAAGCCTGTGTTTTTCTAGCCTGTGTGTTGAAGATTCTCAACTGTTGCTCTGGATGTTCTTCTCCGAATGTTTAGATAATCGGAAGCCAGAGACTTCTTTTTTTTAATATTGTGACACTCACCACTAAAAAGGCTGGGCAATAACCCATTGTTATTTCAGAGATAATCCAACTCTACACGTAATAACGTAAATAAACGAAACTTGTTGCTGCCAGCCCAACACCAAAACGCTGCTTGTCTGACAGAGACAGTTTTCTGTGGGTATTTCCATGGTTGCAAAGACCTGGTTGCTAATTGCGGCAGAAACATGGTCGATGCTTGGCATTAAGTGAAGGATACTGCTGTAGTAGAACCTGCTGAAACTTGTCGGATGCCAGGAAGATGGGGTGTGTCAACATGAAGTCATCAAGGAGTATTTCTGCAGAGGGAAAAAGAGAGATGGGAGAGAATTAGCAATCTCAAACCATGCGAAAAAGCCGAGGAGATACAGCAGGCTTGAGGAGTTGACAGGTACAAATAAGAGCCAAAGGGCATTTTTAAATCCTCAGCGTACACTGGACTTGTTAGACCGGTCATGAACCCAAATATCTCAATGTAACTGAAATGCAGGTGTTTTCCGTCTTCATCAACTGTCACCACCATCAACTGCAGTAATTCATGTGCTCATCAAAACAGCTTCTAGTTTTTCCTTCGTAACCATCACTGGTCCCCTACATAACACAAGAGACTGAACTATCGGTAGCTGTTGCACATTTTGCAGCTTGCCATCAAGAATTTCATTAAAGGATGCTTTTCACTCTCTCAGGGTGCCTATGACTGTGCGTATGTATCTGGGTTATATCGATCTGTAACATATTAATTATTAATAAAAACAAACACGAGACTCCCACTTAAATAGAACCCAAAAAGGCAGCAGCCTTAAAACGAACACATCAGCTCCTGAATAAAAGTAGGTCAGGAGAACAGACCCCTTTCATGGAGTATGCAAAAAAAAAAAAAAAAAAGGGTTCGTGAAAATGACTGGGATGACATGAGCTCCAGTCTATTACCCAAAGAGGAATACACCAAGAGACAGCCAGCGTCCACAACAAACGTCCAGTCCCAGCGACCCAGGGTCAGGCTAAATGATGTCAAGCTCTCATGAATATCGGTGGTTTACAGTCAGCCTCCAATTAAGTGACTTCACGCAAATGTCAGACCAGTCAAACGTGCAACACCTTGCTGAAATTAAAGAGGACTCCTCGTACTGCACTAGACACTACATGTCTTAGCTATTTTTTCCTTTACAGTGTCTGGACTTCAGTTTCTGTTTGTGTAAGTTCGACATTGTGTAACAAGACTAATCTCAAATCAGTGCTTCATGACAAAAACAACCCAGCTCCTGTCAGAGCAAGGGCATCCAAGCTGGCCTCAGATCAGCTCTCCCTGTACATGAGGTGGGGAGGACAGAAGTGCGTGAGAAGTTTCTGACTGGTCCAGGCTTGCCTTGTCTCTCCTTCTACATTGCCTGGAAGTCCCTTTGACGTCAAAAGGCCTGAGCAATGCAGGTGAACAGACACCAGCATGAGGTTAAATGCAGGAAAGAAACACAGAGAAGGATTAAGTGCTCTATGACAGGGGACTAAATGCATGGGTTCAGAAAGCTCGATAGAGAGTGGACCTGGAATTCTGTTTTTTTTTTGCAGAGAGACTGAATACAAAAGCATTTAAATTCAGTTCAGAGCAAAGCAAATGAGTCTTATTGTACAAATTCTTATTTTGCTTGCTTGTATACTCGGGTGTCCATGCATACCACATATATATGTGTGTGTGTGTGTGTGTGTGTGTGTGTGTGTGTGTGTGTGTGTGGTGCCATGGTGGGCGTGTCAGCTGGGGCCCTGTCCACATCTTTGCAGCTGCAAATTTCCCATGGTTGCCAAGGCAACGTTGCTTTAAGTGGCTGCCGGGTGACACAGAGAAAGAGAGAGAGAGAAAGAAAGAGAAAAATATAGATAAAAGAAAGGTTGGGGGCAAAGAGAATGGAGTGAGAGACAGAGAAACAGAAAGAGAGATGAGAGAAACAGATTAAAAAGAAAGAGAAACAGAGAGCAAGGGACTGAAGGAAAAGTACAGAGTGAATCAAAGTGATGCGTGCCACAAAACAGTCAAATTGGATGCAAAGTTGTAAGGACTCCCTCCAAATCAGTACAAAATAGAAACAGAGTGGGTGTGAAAGACAGGAACGGAGCGAGTGAGGAGGAGCGAATGAGGTTAATTACCACCTCTGATAGTCTCTTGTCCCTCAGAGTTGTGTGTTGGTGTGTATGTGTGTGTGATACCACACACTCCCTGTAGTCCTAATTTAATCCTATCACTTACTATATCCTTCTAGTGTTACAGTCCACTACAGTAATCATGGCACTGCATCCAAGAAACAAGCTGAGGCTATACAATAGCACACAAAAAAGAATACATGATGATAGAGGAATAATAATCGGTGTTGGCAGATAATAACATCGGCCTGGGACAGATTTTCAGATTGGACTAGGGCTGGGCGATTTGGCCTAAAATCAAAATCTCGATTAATTGAATATTTTAACTCAATTACGAATAATGAACGTTTTGTTTTTTGCCCTCATAGTTCACTGACAAGTTTTGTACAGTAAATATGCTCACATATTACAAGCGAGAGATTTTTGAATGAAGGGTGCATTACTTGATTTTAAAATAACTGAAGGAAACACACACTGTCTACTATCTATATTTTTAAAAGGGAAAGTAATCGAAATAATCGACCTGGAAAAATTTTATCGATTATAGGTTCTGAATGTCGATTACTTTTTTCGATTAATCGCCCAGCCCTAGATAGGACCGAACCAAATTTTTAAAATGTACTCTGGAATAGAAGAACTGATGGTACTAAAATCATTTTCATTTGTTTTTTAGCTTCTAGAAATAAAGTTATATGTATGTTATAAAGATATGGTCTAAATTTCTGCATTTTAAAACTGGTCTTTGTATGGATGTCAGCAATCATGTATTAAATATGCAAAACATTATATAACAGCATCAGTCTACAAATCTTAATAAAAAAATCAATGTATGCATGTTTCTGTGGTTCAGGGATATTTGCAGACTCTCTGCTAAACTAGATAAGAAACGTAGAGGGGCCTGTCATAGGTACTAAATTGAATACAACAAGAACAAAAACAAAGACCTGTGTACACTGAACAGGGCGTCCTTTCTCTCACGAGTGTTAAACGCAGTCATGTATGTCTCTGACAAACACAATTACGCCTGACTGAGTGGTAAAACTGAACCTGACAATGTGATTAAGGTTAGCAAACAAGTAGCCTCCAAAACATAAAAAATGAAACCTTTCTGCCTTCCTTTCTCTGAAAAACCTTTTTACTGCCCCCGCACTCTCCCTCTCTCCCTTTCATCCATCTCTCTCCTTCTGCCCACCAGTTCACATTAAGATGGAGCTTTAAGTGCAGCAAATCTCTTGCCTAGTTTTTTTGTCACAAAGCACAAAGAAATAAGAGAAAAGCACAGCTTCACACATACAAGCGCACACACAAGTTCAGTACTTACAGCACAATACAGTATATGCATCGAGGAGGATGTAGCAGCAAAAATATAACACTTTATAATACACAATTCTTCAAGAAATGTGAGGTATTTACATTTTTTATGAATTTAATACACTGCACTATTTAACAAAAACTACCCATGGACT
This sequence comes from Nannopetersius ansorgii, assembly GCA_037974605.1. Taxonomy (NCBI): domain Eukaryota; kingdom Metazoa; phylum Chordata; class Actinopteri; order Characiformes; family Alestidae; genus Nannopetersius; species Nannopetersius ansorgii. Next base: position 7,766,538 of record JBBPDE010000026.1, on the reverse strand, counting down.
TTCTGTAATGGAACATGCTGGTCAGCATTCTTTAAGTACTGAAGATTTCAGAATAAGCTCAGAAAAGTACAATTTACTGTGGTATAATTGATCATGATGGCAAACATCATATAATCCAGCTCTAATCTGTATGTCTATGTATATATATTGCATATATATGCATGCACATGTATTTTGACTTGAAACCCACATTCAGATCGATTCATTAACATACAAAAACAACACTTCAGTTAATCCAGGGTCAAATAAACAGATAGCCACCATCATAAGCAAGCTACCCAGAAGCATGCAGGGGGAGGAGCTGCAGAAGGCCATCTTAATGGAGTTCAGAATGGACCGAGAACATAACCTTGATGCACCTCAAACCACAACTTCCAAAACAACAGTCTGTTTTTACAACCTCACGGCTACGCCGAATAGTGGTGTTCTGCTGAAGAGCTGCAGAGTGTTGGCATAAGTGTGTGGGTGGCATGGTGGGGGGTAAAGGGGTGTGAGCGTTATTTTTATGTTCCAGCAGAAGTGCAATTCTGACCCCCATTTCACACTAGACTCAATAGAGTTCATCAGTTTAGGAAAACGAAGACCACCCCACTCGTATATTTATGGTAAACGCAGATTTGAATCAGTTGGATGGGCAAAACTGAGATTTCAGATCAAGATTTCAGACACGTTGAATAGAATAGGCACGGATTATATAAATTGTGATAGACAGGCCGTTACCATGGAGGCCTTATCGCATCTGAACCCCCACTACCCACGCATGCTCTCCTTTCTTTCTCTGTTTCTCTTTTCTGCATCGCTCCCTCACTTGCGTTGGAGCGTTTGGCATGAGGCGGTGAGATGCAGAAACAGCGGAGGAGAGTGTGTTCATGTGCATGAGAGGGAGAGATAGAGACAGGAGGAATGTGTATGTGAGGTCTCTGCGCATTCCCAAAAAGCTGCCTGCTCTTGTTCATATCTGGTTCATCTCAAGCCATGTTCAGAATCTTTCTGTTCTGGAGGGTGTCCTGCACCTCCAGCAAATACTGAACCCCACTAACACCTGAACGGCCGCTTGCTTAAAAATACACAGATATCCTGCCTGAATAACAATAATTAAGATTGTATATTAGTGCTATTCATAAATAATGACACAGCTCAACCCATGTCAGACCCTATTTGTGACCCAGCACTGGCTTTTGGGAAAAAAATGCATCTTTACATGCTTGAAGAGATAGGAATAATGTGTTTATAAACATAGAACAAAGGAGGTCAATTGATAATCTGCAGAAACATCGCAGTGTATAACTCATTCTTAATTTGTTTTGCTCCTGGTGATTATCATGCAGAGTTGTATTGCAGCCCTAATTATATCCACCTGATTTTCACATCCAGATGTTCCTGAAGGCCCGGGTAACCGAATCATTAGCCGTTTATGAGTCAGTGTGAAGCACTGTTACCAACAAAGAGCATGAAGGTTATTCACAAAATATAGGCTGAATTAAGTAAACTGCACTGCACCTCTAGGAGATATTTTAGGGAAAAAATGGGTAAAACAGATCAATATATCTTATCCTAGTGAAAAAAATCTCTGCTTGCTGCCATATTTTTGGCCTATGGTTCACTTCATGCAGCTTGGAAGCGTGCAATGTGGGTACCCAGCAGGATCCTGCAGATAAACAGTGTGTGTGTGTGTGTGTGTGTGTGTGTGTGTGTGTGTGTGTGTGTGTGTGTGTGTGTGTGTGTAAATATGAAGTCAGCGTGAGGAAATAAGAAAATTCCTAAAATACCCTTAAGCTAAAATGGCACTGCTCCTAATATAGCAGCAGCTCGATTTTTGGCCTAACCTAGTTTGTAGTGGTCTCTGGGGAGACCCTCCCCAACACAGCAATCGTGAACATCACTTCGGCTCTCCTGTGTGGAGCACAAGGAGCAATGACTTGGCATCTATAGCACTGGGGTTACATAAGAACAAATGGTATAGCGCAATATGTTAGAGGATGAATGATTATTGGGCTGGCCAATTACTGGAGTCGATATTCAAAATATTTATAATTATCGATTATCGATACTGTTATGTTTATATCGCATAGCCCATATAATACATTTATTTTCAAATGAGCTGATAGTCTGACGGAAATCTTTGCTTCATTACACTGAAGCAATGAAACAGAAGTAAACTCAAAGAACGCATTTTTAAAAATATTTGTTCAGCAATGTATTTTTATTGTCAGTAAAGCTATTTTACTGAATGAAGAGACACATTTCTCCTTCTTCGCAATTCCATTGTTCTTATGCATTTTTTTGTACTGCTTTAAAAACACTGAGTGTTTCTTAAGGAACAAGAAGTTTAATGTGGTGGTGAACAAGTTGGCTAGAGGACAACCAGTTGTTTTCTTGCTATATCAGCGATTTTGGTTTGCCAAAAGGAGGAAATTGAGCAAGATTTTGTTTTGATGACCAGTGAGGCTCGATTTTGTTCTTTTTTTTTCTTGCATTTATTCATGGTAGCAAAAACGTACACAAGGTAAGCCGCCACGAAGAACCCTTACAACATACACACTTTCCGAACACTGAATATAGAAAAAATTGCCAACAAAACAAACGTCTTCTACACTAAAATGTCAGAAAATGCACTTTGTTGCAGTGATACACAATTAGCCATAACAAGATAATAGTGTTTGATAATAATAGCTATCTTTGAGTAGCGCTGGCACCAGTGTATCAATAACTTGTTTTAGCTGACATATCGTCAGCGTAACTTTAGTCGCCCATATGTATTGGTGTTTTTACATGTTCTAATTACATGTACAGTAAAGTCTTGTACAGTTAACCTGACCGATGTCACCCAGTTCATTTGCGGATCCATAATTTAGCATCTTACTAGCAAGAAAAAAAAAGGTAATTTCCTGCATGTTGCTATTAGAGCCTGTCATATTCAATCTCAAGCCACGACAACTAATAACCGTGTGTAAACATCTCAACAGGACTTTGAGTTTGTGTTTTTCTAAACTCTGACACTAAGATTTGGCTCCAAATGTATATTGGTTTCAAATATCAGTACCAGATCAGTACCTTCATAACTAATAATCAGTATCAGCCCTAGAAAAAAATATTTGTGGCCCCCTGTTATACAATAGTATAACACATGACGACAACATTATCACATAGACACACACACACTAAAGGGAACACCCATGCAAATCAGGCTTTCACACACTTGTTTGCCTACCTTGGGCAAGAACTTTGAACTCTGAGTGATACTGGAGCCTCAAGGTTAGTATTGATTGTGCTCATTGGTAAAGAAGGTTGCATTAGAGCTTTACACCATCCAGTTGTTCCATTATATCAAGATGTCAGCAGTAAAACACAGCAAACACTTGCTCAGAAGACCGGCAAGCAAAAATAGCCGTGTGTGATCACAGAAAAGAACAAAAAAGGACAAAAAACTCTTTAGTAGAACAAAAAATATGCCTAGCATGCCTGAGTAAATGACACACACAAACCAAATCACCTTGGACCCTCTCAGATCACTTGTGCGACTTCAAACATACTCTAGAGCTACACAACACACACACAAGCAAACTTCTTAATGTAGCACATGTCCTACTTTCCACTTCGTGTCCCCTTGAGGACACATGGTGAAAGTGAAGAAAGATGCGGGCTCTAACGTAGCCTCCCAATGATGACAGCCAGAGTGGCCTCAATACTTCAAAAAATCAACATCAAAACCAAGTCAGGCAAAGTTGTTTTTGGAACCAAAAATCAACTTTCATACTATCTCCGGATTCTGGACTAGCTGATCTTACGCCATACTGTAAACGAATAAAGTGCCACTCAGTGTATGGCCATAATGTAGATCAGCAATAAATGTCTGGCAACATTCCAAAGCCCTTTTTAAAAATATGAAGCATGCTACTTGAGAGCAGTGGAATCATTCATTATTCATCAGCATTTAATAAGGGATAAAACAGCTATATACAAAAAAAAAATCAAGTCAATGTCAGTTAATGCCACCTGCAGCTAAGAGCAATGCATTCACCGAGAAGTAAATTTTCATGACAGTATTCTGGTTGAGGAGAGAAATGTCTTCTATACCAGGGTCTTTCACAATTATACTAATGCTTAGAGCACATGAGTGCTCACACTAGGCCTGTGATTTATAAGCACTGTCTCACTAAAGTGCTGGCCAATCGTCTCTTATGTTACTGCCTTTAAATGAGCCACTTAAAAGCAGTCTTAAAATATTTCCTCGAGGCTGTGTAATGAGTTTTTTTTTTACTATACTGTAGATGTACTCCTTTGAAATACCTTACTATTTTCTCTTTCCTTGTTCCTTAAGACCAAAGGCACCAGCTTATTGCTAACCATCATTCCAACAATGCATGGTGCTGCTCAAACAATGAAAACACAAGGCAATACACGTTTCTACTATCTGTGTATATATGGTAGAAATGACAATAAAAACTTACTTGACAATATGGACAAATGAAGGGGGGTGCCTGACTAACAGGGACTTTAGAGACATTAAAGTCAACTACAGAGACTTTAATATGGAGTTACTCCCCCCTTTGTGGCTATAACAGCTTCTACTCTTCTTGGAAGGCTTTCCACAAGATTTTGGAGTTTCTGTAGGGAATTTGTGTCCATTCCTTTGTGTAGAGTATCTATAAAGTCAGGAACTGATGATGGATGAGAAGGCCTGGCTTCCATCTCTGGGGGGTTGGACAGGGTTGAGGTCAGGGCTCTGTGCGGGCCACTCCTCCAACCATGTCTTTATGGACCTTGCTTTGGGACACAGACATGCTGGAATAGAAAAGGTTCTTCCTCAAATGTGTCCGCAAAGTTGGAAGCAACATGTCTTGTTATGTTAAGATTGCCCTTCACTGGAAGTAAGTGGCCTGGCACAAACCCTGAAAAACAGGTGTGTCCCAATACTTTTGTCTATATAGTGCATTTATGGCTATAATATGGTAGTCTCGTATTTCCTGATTATTTCCTGATGAAGAAAAGCATTCTATCACTGCTCTCATTGTACCAGGATGTGTGTTCAACTGGCAACCTTATCATGAATACAAACTCTATGAAGACAACAATGGGCAGTTTTGATCAAGACTGCCTTCATGTTTCTACTGGGCTTTTTGGTGCTTGTTAAGAATTAGCAACTGTGATGTTTACATACTAGGCTATCAACAACAGCTGAGAGTCTGACGTTTTTCCTAAACCAACTCTGCATCGAATCTCAGACATTCTGTTTCACTCTTGATTCTGTAAGAGGTACAATGTCAAGACTCTGGAGGTCTGGATGAAGTATGTTTTCATATTTGACTAGAGATTTTTAGTGGAGTCACAGTTTCTCAATTGTCTCCATTGTTTCCCAGGCACAACAGAATCTTACCTTCAGCTTATCATTCAGTGTTTTGGAAAATTATGAATATATAATATGTTATATATATATGAGTTTCCCTCATCTATATGCATTCCAGACCAGAGAACCTGTGCATCACTGGAAAATATGTTTTGCACTGGTCACTTTTAGACATTTCTCAGCCCTAGCAATGAGTTGGTTTTGATAAAATCCCTCTCTATGTGTAAAAGAAGGGGGGAAAGGAGACATTGGGTAGCATCTGATTATTAGTACCCATTTTTAATGACCTGGTCTTGACTCGCACTCCTGTACTGTGGACTCCCAGATGTTTCCTTTGCAGAAACAAACAGGTGAAACACAATGGTGCAATCTGTAATATGTACATTTGCAAATACTGCGGTGGACTGGCATCCTGCCCAGGGTGAGTCTCTGCCTCGCACCCATTGGCTCCAGGATAAGCTCCAGGTAAGTGAGTGAGTGAGTTTGCAACTATACTAAACCCACTGACCCATAACTTTCAGCTAAAAATGACTCAGTTTTAACACCCTGACCAATTTCGTTTAAACCACTTAAGCTGTAGGGAGCCGGCATTTCAACTGCACACTCATAACAACATTAAGGACGTGTTGGTCCCTTAGTTCCACTGAAGATTTGAGTTAAAACTGATATTTTGGAACTATTTTGATTATCACAATATGATCATAATATCCAAAAAAATTGAACAAAACACAAAGCATGCGACAGCTGGCAGCTAACCAACGTTTTTTTCTTTGAAAGGTACCATGCATTCGCGGCTTCTACATTTCCCTTTTTGGAACCAGTTCTTTTATTGCTTTCACTGCCTCTCTTCTTTATTTTTGTATATTTCACAGTCTCTAACATACAGTTAATCTGGTGAATTTGCAAGACCGTTTGTAGTCCATGCTAGTGTATCGCTGTTAGATGGGTTTTTACAAGCTGTTACATCCTTTCTCATCTCGCATAAGAGTTCGCGTTTCACACTGTATCAGTTCTATCAAACGGAAAAGTATAAAACCACGTCAAAGTTCTAATCTGAACCACTTGCCTTGTGCACACGCACGATGCCACACTACAGTGCAGCTTGTTGCTATACAAGGCTACTTATATAGGCTGCTGGGCTAAAATGCTCTATTGTTGAGTTCTTTATTTTAGCTGATCAGTTTCATGATTTTAGGAAGGAGTTCTTTTCTGGTTTTACTGGTATATTGTGGTGTCTGCAGTGTGGCAAATTCCATGAGAGCTAGAGAAACACTTTTTTTTATACACTTATACCTTCACTTAATCATTCCATAACAGAGAAAAATCAGTTATTAAACAATGCATGCTAATAATAATCATTTAATAGGATCTAAAATTTAAAAACGTTTTTGCACTAGAAGGTCTGGATCACAGAGCTGCACTTGCCCTCTGCATTGCACATGCTGGATTGTTTCTTAGCCACAATGACTGCGCACTAAAGATCTCTCATTTGAGCCTATAGGCTGTTATTAGGGCTGTGTTCTGAGCTCCTGATCGGGGCGCTCGTGGCCATCTCTTTGTATGGGTGAACACGTGCAAAATACGGCAAACAAAATGGCAAAAAGGGACAGCAACCGTTTTAGTGCCTTTCAAGTGCCATCACAAGATGTATTTTGCCTTTGTTCACTGCAGTGCTGCTTTGGAACAACGAGCATGCATGTGCGTGTGTGTGTGTGTGTTTGAGTGAGAGAGAGAGAGAGGCAGGCTTTCAACGTGTTCTCCTTTCTGTTATTTTAACTCTATGAGCAAGAGAGAGAGAGTATAAGAGTTCGAGGAAGCTAGGGCGAGCTAGCTGTACTTTTGGAACTGCCCTCTATCCTACTTTATCAAACCAGCGCTCCATCGACACCCAAAGTGATCGCCCATCCCTACAGACTGCGCTTCACACTCCACTCATCCTCCTTTCCCTTCCTTCCTGTTCTCTCTTCCTTCTCTTCCTCCTCCTCCCTACAGCAGAGATCTCTGGTTGCCATGTGAACAGGTGCTGTGTCTAAAGCGAAGCAATTTTGCACACAGGTACATTTGCACTAAGGAAAACATGCACACACCAAAGATGCACGTTATGTTTGAAATAATAGTCCTGTATTTACATCAGAGCATATTGTAATATAGCTTGGTGACCTCTCATACTTTCAAATTTAACAACTTTAAACTTCTTTTGAATTAGGACTGAACTGCATTATACAGGCTTTGAATGTTCATTGGTATTTCTGAACATGCATATGAATACTAGGTCCCAAAATCATCCTTTAAAAACAGTCATTTGTAATGTTTGCTACTACAATATATACAGTAGACACAGTAGGTTTATCATCATCACTGTGTTTTGTTTTTGTAATCAAGTTTGATTTTATGACAGCATTTTCCTGTCATAAATATATATTAACTTTTTTACAGTAAAGGATATTTAATGTTTTTAAAATGTGAAAAATATTCATGACACTATTCTTTAATACAGAACAAGTTTTGTAACATTATCAGCACTGCAAAAGCCAATACAGTGACAACAATTAGCAAACAATTTATTGTGTAGCCCTAACCCACATGCACACACAAACATCCAAGCACACGCACAAATTGCAACATACTGTGTAATACTTCCAAAAGGAACCACTGGTACAAACAGCATTTTGATAAGTGGACACATGCGTTAATAAGGCAGATAAAAATATTTCCTACACATGCAAGCGCACAATCATGCGGCGGCCTAAATGCACACACAAATACACTTCAAAGGCGACACACATTCATTCTGCACATGGTCAAGTGCAGTAGCCCTGGGGGCCTCCTATTCCATTTCTTCAGCAAAGAGTGGCCCAGGTGCGTGGGCTATGCATGGAGCGAATGGGCACCATCATTGGGGGGGGGGGGTGAGAGAGAGAAAGAGAGAGAGAAATACTGACATTATGTAAAGCCCTCCAAAGGGAGGCCAGTGAGTGGGCAGCCATTTCTTCCTAATCCCTCGCTCTTTTCAGAAAAAAAGTAACATTCCTCCCACACAGACCCATGCCACCTCTCTCTCACGTTGCACTTATGCCTTTCCCTTTCTCTCCATCTTCTTCTTATACTCTCTTTCTCTCTCTCTCTTCCATCTCCCTCTTTTTTTTCCCCTCGCACCCAAGACTCCTCGAGAATGTGCCTGAGGAGCGCCTTGTCTTATGAAAGGCGGCGTATGCGGAGCTCGGTAAAGCTAACCCAACCAGCCTTCAGGCTACAGGGGGTCTTTATGATTCGCGTATCGGAGGATGACTCAGCTGGCTATCATAAAGCACAGGTGGCTGATGGCCTAAGACCACCTGATTAGCATCCCCCATTAGGAAACTCTGACAAAGAAGTTGGGCTCGCAGTAGGTTGTCGCATGTAAGTGTACAGTTCATTTATCTCATAGGCTAGTTCGAGTTAAGCTATTTTCTGAAAGCTAACACAGGGGTGTACACACTTTAATTGCAGCTGTCAGAGTCAAGGAGGACCTTGCACTGGAGATGAACAGCATAAGGTGCGGGTGCAAGATGGCTTTCTGATGTCACGCTTGTCCATCACAAACACCTTGACTGGAGTCTGACTCACACGCTAACAGGAATGACACACAGCAATCTAGATCCTTCCGAGCACCCGAGGAAACAGAATAACACAGGCATGCGTGCCAAACATTTACTGTCACCCAGTTAAGAAATACCCACAGACAGAACTGCACTTAAAAAAAAGCATTTAGAAGCATGAGCAAAAGTAAGGTTATGACATTCTGTAAGATTCCAGAGGCATCTAAGAATCTATTAAGAACCTATAATATCCCCAGCACTGTTTACAGACCTAATAATATTATATATATATATATATACAGACGGTGTAAAAATGTTGCAGGGTTTTTTTTTAGCAACACACCCCTTTGTTGACATGAAGTACGGGAGGAGCAATCCACACTTGCACAGTTGAGGGAATCTCCCTGTGCCGTACCGGCTTGTACTGCCAACTCAAGGGATTCACTCAGTTGCCAAACTGCTGTCTGTAGCTTTTCTAATATAGCCCTTTGAAAACCTGCCTCAACATGCTTCTGAAACATTTTGTGCTGGAAGTGCAAGATGTAAACATAATCACGCAACAATCAACCAGTCGACCTCAGATGAACTAAAAAACTTTGGTTTACTCCCTTCACGTCACTCATTGTCTGCTCTCTAAAACATAGTTTCAGGATGAGGAGTGTGTGCAAGTACCAGAGGTGCCCTTTTCAGGTGAGAATAGATGTGAAGTCAGGTGAGTTAAGAAGAGCTGGGACTTTTGTCATCTATTACTGCAGTCAGAATCAGAAAACTTCTAAAGGAAGCTGGACTGGGCGCTAGTAGGCCCTCCTTTGGTAAATCTAGTGTATACTGTACTGACTGCAGACTGAAAATCCGTCTAAAAAAGTGCTGTTTGGCTCTCTAATATGTTGACCTCATGACCTGAGATCAGTAGACCACCCCAATCCATAAATCACAGATTCACTGCTGCAGACAGCAGGTCCGGATGAGACAGTCAATCTGGGAGCCTATCGTTAGCTAATCCTGGATTAGTGGTGTTTTTTTCCCAAATGTTCTCAGACCTCTAGAATGACAATGCTGCAAATGACAGCACAGTGTTCCAAGGAACAGGTTGGGCAGGAAATACTCACAACTTAACAGTCATTTATATAGGCTACAATCTATAAATCACTCCAGATACAAATCAAATAACACATATAAAGGCAACTTCTATTACCTCATAAAAGATAACAAAATTATGAGTCAGTGGGGTTTTTTGCCACTCTTTGCTGGGCAACAATATCATTATTGCTGGGTAATATCAACAAATCTCTTCAGTATCAAACAGGTGAAGAAAAGAGAGCTAGAGTAAACAGAGAGTTAGAGCCACAGTGTTAAATCCTTGACATGACCTGACAAAAATGCAGATGCCATGCCTTGAGGGGTACAAGGGCCTCCAGAGAACGTGTTTACTGGACAATTCCAACACAGCATCCAACAAAGGCTGAGACAATTTGTAGCGGTGTTTCATCCACTTAAACAGATGAGACAAATGTCTTAAGACAGGCAGCCTAATAAATGCCCCTGATATTTTTTTTTCTGTTACTCTCCGCACTCCCTTTATATGCATTTTCATTTTCTTAGGTGTCATGTTTCATTATGGCAGTCAGACAACCTTGACCCCTAAAGGCCAGCAAGCTTAAGTCAAATTTAGACAGCCATGGGACTCATGGGAGAAGAATTTAGTCCAGAGCATTGCTGTCTGCTTAGTCAATAGAGCAGCAGAACGTCTCTACAAAGCGAAAGCAATAATACCGTGAAGCACAGGAAATTAGTAGCCGGGTCTATTGATTTTACATACAGCACCATTCCCACAGACTGGCCCTTATGCACATCCATACTTCTCAGGGCCCTGCAGTTTCCATGGTTACTTCACAATAACACTTTGCTGCACATGTGCCATGGCTGCGGCTGCACCGTGGCGGTCCAGAATTTTTATTAGCAATGATCACTGGAGAAATTGCTACTGATGCTGCAACGAATGGGACAGTTGTTAAGGTACACGGTGATCAGACATCGATGATGATGTGGTGTTTAACTGCCCATCCCCTTGTAAATCATTAGTCTGGGTACGGCAGGATGCAGGTGCCATGCATCCACTTAAGCTGTAGTTGACTGGAATCACTGACAGACTGACTGACACTTTCAACAGGAAACATTACTAGGAAAGCACCTTGGAAATCCTTTTACTTTGCACCACATCTACAGTCAAAACAATATTGTCTCCAGACAGGAATGCCCCAGCAAAAAAAAGATCAACAGTCCCTTTCTAAAACATTCTATTCTAGTAATTCCTCAGCCAAAGGCCTGGCACATGATAAGAAGCGATAATAGAAGTCGCTCCTCCAAGGGAATGCGTAGCTGTGGACTTGGGTGGACATGGCTTGAACCCCACGCACCAGGGCTTTTTAAGATATTAGACATGGTAATATTTCACACGATCATAACATACATATGTATAACATACATAACACACAGCCACGAAACATGACCTCGTTTCTGGGCATAAATAAGTAAGCAGACATGAGACACTCCACTACAGGTAGAACTGCATGCCATGCAAACTCCCAGCTCTTACAGTCCCATTCATGAGGCTAATCCTGCCTGCTAAAGCTTAATTAATTATTACTCGTTGTCACCTTTGGCTTCCAAGAGCATCCTAGCAGCCCACAGTCATGACATTGTTAATTTTTTTTGCAACCAAAGAGGTTGTCGTAATGGCTGAATAACCCTGGTGTTATTATGTAACCTCGAGAGGATTGTAGTGGCGCAATGGGGAGTAATTTCGCTCGGAGCGGTGGCCTGCTTTGCTGGCGTGCTTTCAGCCACTCAAGCACGCTGCGGTTCTGTCCTGTCCTGCTTGATTTTCTGTTCACGAGCTCTACGCTGGAAATGTCTCGTGTAGAACCGTCTTCTCCTTGTGTCTGTTAAGGCTTTGGCTTCTGAGAGATCCAGAATCCGGAGAGGAGTCACGGGTGATCAAAATGCGCATGGCACAGACAGGACGTACAAAAGTATTGGGACACACCTGTTTACCAGGGTTTTGGGCTAGATCGCCTTACTTCCACTGAAGGGCAGTCTCAATGCTTCAGCATACCAACACATTTTGGACAACCCCATGCTTCCAACTTTGTGAACATAGTTTAGGGGAAAGGCCCCTTTCTGTTCTAGTATGACTATTCCCCAGTGCACAAAGCAAGGTCCATAAAGACATGGTTGGATATGCACTGGAGCGGCGCGCACAGAGCCCGACCAGCACGGTGTTGACTTTTGGGATGAAACAGAGTGGAGATTGCGAGCCAGGACTTCTCGTCCAACATCAGTCCTTGACTTTATAAATGCTCTACAGAATGAATGGGCTCAGATTCCCTACGGAATCATTCCAAATTCTTATGGAAAGCTGTTATAGCTGCGGGGGGTACTCCATGTTAAAGTCCATGCATTTGTTCCCGTTGGTGTAATGATCAGGCGTCCCAATACTTTTGTCCCTATGGCGTGTGTTAAGAATTTAGAGGCTCTTACCAGTGCAATTGCCGAACCGCTTGCCCGCCACGCTGTCCAGCAGCGTCAGCGCCAGGTTCTCCGGCGTGTCCGCAGCCAGGGGCGTCCAGGTGGTGTCCAGGCTCGCCTCGGAGCTCTGCTCGTCGCTGGAGAGAGAGGGGCTCCTGATGTCTGCGGCGGCGGACGGCCAGCAAGGCGCCTCCTCCGTCTCGGGGCTGAAGACGTCCCGCGCCGGGCCGCCCTCGGGGGAGGTCTCCCTGAAGAACGGGACTACCCGGGACAGACTGGCCCGTCGCCTCGACGCACCGGTGCCCGCCGCCTTGTCCCCGAAGCCCCCGGCGCGAGTGAGTGCGTTGGTCTGCTTCTTCAGAAACTTTTCCAGTGGCTTCATTCCGGCCGGCATTTTGGTGGCAATGCAGAAATAAGGCCTTTGCGTCGATCCCGATGAATACTCAACGACCAATTCTGGGGACTCTGTATAGATCTCGTTTACATTTTACCTCGATTACAATAAAATACCAAAAACGCACGCTTATACACCCACCGCTACGGCTGTGTCAAGAGAACGCAGCCATCAGGGAAATAAGAATATGCCCACTAATGAAAACACACACCTTTTAACCAGTAATGAAGACGAAGGCTGAGAAATGGGCAAACAGTCTCCAGAATACACAAGCCAGTACTAAAAAACAATACGAGCAGAAAACGTGCTCCGGTGCAGCCGCTCCCTGTCTCGCCGTCCTCTGCAGTCAGGTCGTATGAGAGAGAGAGACAGGTTTCTGTTGCAGAGGGCACATAACGCCGTGGCTCCAGCAAGGCGAGATAATTCAGTACAGGGAGAATAAAAGCGTGGTTAAAGTCGGAATCACGTTTAACACGATGCAAGGCGCCGATTTTACGCTGGCCTCAATGCAGTCCGTCTGTCAGAGATGCTCAGACCCTGCCTCCCTATTATAAAAGAAAATCAGCTATGAATTGTTGGACCAATACATCTGTGCTCGATTCTTCTCTTCTCTCCTTCCCTCTCTGTCTATCCTGTCTATCCCGTAACGTCTCTTCAGCCGTGAGAGGTCCAGAGCTCCGTATAGGGCTACGATAACACACACCCTGCAGGACTGTGTGTCAGTGTATATGTGTGTGTGAGTGAGTGAATGCGCTGGAAGCGTTCAGTTGGTTTTCCCCCGCCCGTATTCCGGAAAGTTCCGCCTCCAGTGCGCTCTGATTGGCTGCTTTCACGGCCGTTTACAGTGTGAAAAGAATGACTAGCCAATCATCAACCAGGAGATGTCTGAATACAAGTGCGAAAAAAATAACGTGGTTCCAGCTTCTCCCTCCTCTGCAGCTATTGGAGCTGCCCTGGCCTACAACTAATAGACAGAGGCAATTACAGACTCCCACCGAATTGACAGGGCAGGCACGTGATCATAAGAGCGCGTAAAATTTCCCGAAGATTTGGATAAACATTTCCATAAACGTACCACAGGTGCTTTGCTGGGAGTTTTCAGACATGGATGCTATGGGATGCTCGGTGCTCTACACACCTTATCTTTTTTGCTGTAAAAAAATTGAATTGACATAAAACAACCTAGCTATGTAAAGTGTGTAAACCTAAGTATAGTCAAGTGTGAACAGACCACACCACACAGTGTGTTCTCTACATTTAACCCATTCACAGTGCCCAGGGAGCAGTGTGTAGGGACGGTACCTTGCTCAAGGGTACCTGGCATTCAAACCTATTCTCCGGGGCAACTCCCCAACCGCACAGCCACCAGCTGCCGCCAAAAATAAGGAACGCTTAACGATTATGCATGGATTTATACTAAACAGCCTTATCTGACTAATCCCTGGCAAATTCATGTGATAAGATGAAGGGGTGGAAATTAGGAACGATTACAAGCTCATTCTAACTGGAATACACCTCTCACAATCCGTATTTTTGTTTTAGACCAAAAATAGGGAAGCAAAAGGAAGAATGGATCCCCAACAAACATCTGATGAATTCTGAATGCAAGAAGATATTCCAGTGCAGTTTTATAGGGCCATGGTTCTCAAAATGGGACCTGTGACATATTACTGTCTTGTTTTCAAATGGGAGGACTCGGGTAGGGTCATGGAAAAAAATATCTCATCACCCATCATGCCCATCTCTTTTTATTTCCTGAGCCCATATTCTATAACCTATAATATTATGAGCCAATATCCCATGCTGATCGTTGAACGTTGAACTCCATGCTGACTGAAAAAAATGTAAGCTATCCACTGCCATAAGGAATTATTCCTTCTAAACCTGCTAGTAGACACTTCTTGATTTGTTACTAAAAACCAGCAGTAGTTTTAGCTGAGCATAATTTTAGGCTCCTCTGCTAACATCTTGTAATGAGATTGGGTTACTGTGAGACTAGTCATTATGGCTAAGTGGTCCAGATGGAAGACAGAAGAACCAAATAGGCTATGCATGCATAGCATTTGGGCCTCTTCATGCTTGATGCCACACATTGATTAAAAGGAGTAATTATGAGACACATGCCACTGGAAGTAAGGCCCATGGGCATGGCTAAACATTCCTTTACCTATTAAGTGTGAACTAATAAGCAGCGTAACTTGATAATTAGTGTTATGTTGTCTTTTCTATCATAAAACCCCTCTTTTAACAGACATCTCAAGAAGGACATCCGTGATATGCCTTGTCTTCCTTTCGAAACCCTGAGCTCTGAAAGCATGCTGATATCTTTGTGGTTGTTTTCACACAGACTGTGTGTTTTGGTTATACTCTTGACCTTCTTTAGAATACTTTAATCTGTTCTCGGGAGATTAGAACACTTTAAAGTAGAACCACTGCTTACACTGGTGTTCTATTGCTCTATTGCCCAATGCAAGGAGAGGCATAAAGACCACCAGCAGTGAGTGGGCTTTCTCTGGAATGATGGAGCGCCATCACAGCCATTATGCAGTTGTATAAAATTTTGATGCATGATTTTTTTTTTATCAACTGCTTTACATTGCATTCGTTTGACAGAAACTCCTAGAAATTAGTGCATCAGGAAAGGAGATGTTCTCTGAATAGACTACAAATAACCAGGTCTTCTTCTGAACAGAACTACCCCAGTAGCGTTGGCAAACCCTAAGTCTGCTGGACTGCTCATCACTGAGGTACCGTCCCCACACTTTGCTCCCCAGGCGCCCCTCATTGGTGGCAGCCCACTGCTTCACTTGGTGAATGGGTTAAATGCAGAGAAAGCATTTCACGTGGTTCACACTGTGTGCTGTGCTGTGGTGTGTTCATAAGTGACTCTAAGGGGGCACTTTACTTTAGTTTAAAACTAGACTTCAGACTGAACGAACACTGTTTAAAATTTGACTAAACACCCACGGCAGTGTGAGTTCCATATCATCAACCCAGTTTGCTTGTGGGAAACTGTTCAGCTGAGCTACAGTATTCAAAAGGCATGACCTTAGACCATCATTTCACCAAATGTCATGGGATTTCCCCCTTCACACAGTCAAGTGTTCTGTAAGAAAGTCAGCAGTGAAACACTGTACATATAAATGTGAATCTGAAATAAGGAGGCTTTGAATGATTTAAGAAAATTTGCCCAGAACATTTTAGTAACCAAAAAGTGTAAAAATGAGAAAACAGTGAAAGTGAAGTGAGAAGCATATTACAGGCTTGTTTTTCTTAGATTTTCCCTCAGTCGCCATGGAAATGTTTGAGAGTGAAACCATGACGCAGAAAGGTGTTGCATAGCAGCCCGACCCCGCGGTTGACTTTGGTCACAGGGCTAAATTAAGACACAGTGGTGCGGTTGCGTTTTCAACACACACTCTGACAGAAGGAAGACGAGTGCACTTGCTCTCACTCTGACCACATGGTCCACTTCTCCTTCCTATCAACTCATTTAATTTTTTCCACATTCTGAAGGGGGGACCCTTAATTTTTCCTCTTGCGTCACTTTTCTGCCGGCTCGGTATTACCGATGACAGTTACTGTTTGTGAAAACCGTGACCAGTAGACTCAGGAACTGTGGGCGTGTGGGTGCTGGAGGATGCCATGTCAGATTTGGTCAAGCGTCATATGTCAAATGCCCTTAGATCATATGACAATCTCTAGGTTGGAATAAACGACTTGATTTAACTCCTTCTATAGAAATTCCCTTTTTAGCGAACACTGCAATTTTCTTTTCATATTTTCTTTTTAAGCCTAAAATGCAAGACTAGGAATGTTTTGTGATGTTCTGGGTCCAAATAGTGCACTGTTTTCAGTTTTTTAGAAGTTGTACAGTAATCCCTCGCTATTCGCGGGGGTTAAGTTCCAAGAGCACCCGCGTAAACTGAAAAACCGTGTTGTGTTTTGGTCAAAAAAATGCCTAAAATGCCTATTTTTATAGTGTAAACGCTAATTATGCCCCCAAATATGCTCCCAGAATACTTTAATTTTAAACACAGTTTAATAAATTACTCCTAATAAAAGTAGAAAGATAAACCCGTATCAGTACTGTACAGTTTACACTGAACTCCTGCTGCGCGCAAATTGGATTACTATTTATGTTTTTAGGAAATTATATATTTTTAATCATTTAGAACTAAAATGAGTAAAAAAAAACATATTGCCACAAAAAAAAATGTAAAACGTTCAGTTTGGTCTTCAGAAAAAAATGTGTGTGTGACTGGATCCGGGAATCCTACTTCGCGTAAAAATGCGGGATTACTGTATACCAGCTATTAG
>JBBPDE010000026.1:7738225-7749271 GCA_037974605.1 Nannopetersius ansorgii | reverse complement strand
CAGTTTACACTGAACTCCTGCTGCGCGCAAATTGGATTACTATTTATGTTTTTAGGAAATTATATATTTTTAATCATGAGTAAAAAAATGAGTAAAAAAAAACATATTGCCACTAAAAAAAGTATTTGCAGTTTCTGCGGTGTGGTGGGGATTTCCGTGTAAAACGTTCACTTTGGTCTTCATAAAAAAATGTGTGTGTGACTGGATCCGGGAATCCTACTTCGCGTAAAAATGCGGGATTACTGTATACCAGCTATTAGAAAAATAATACCTGTTAAGAAAAAGAAATATTGTATTTAAGGAATGATTCAGCAAAAAAACACATTTACACAATCTTCCAATTACCACTGTTGTAGTCGATTAGCCAATACACAGTTTAGCTCTTAGTAGAGCTACAAGTAAGACGTTGCTAAGACTAAAAGTGAGTAGTCATCCATATCTTTACTGTACAACAAAATCTCTTTCCACTCTCTCAGACCACATCCAGGTCTTCATTCAGAAGATGCAGACTTTATCTATCCCTCACAAGAAGTCATACTGTATCCTAAACCACACCAACAGGTCTGCACCACCTTTATAAAGATCAGGATGTGGTTTGAATGGGTTGAAAGAGGTTCTGTGAAAGTTAACTTCAGCAAATATTACATGTCAAAAGAAGCACTCTTTTAGCTTGAATGGAAATGTACTGATGTTTCTTTTACCTTTTTGACCCCCCAAGCTAAGCTCCCCTAGTCCCTCCTCGCAGCCTGGCCACTGTTATGAAGCTGCCGTTCTCCAAACAAGGGGCTTTTGTTCTCTTTCAGTCAGGTGATGGTGGAGGACATACTTAATGCAATGAAATCCACTGGAGCACATCTGATGGACCCAAAGGTTCAGGTGGTGTCGGCACCCTTTATTCCTAAACATGTACGACACTCCATAAATCATTCTCAAAGGACGTTATATAGTTTATGTCCACAAAGGAGGGACCTTGGAAATAAGGAATTACTAGCCCATTTCAAAGATTTCTCATCTTTAAAAAAATGGACAGAATATCTCAAGATATTGCCAGTTCTCTGATATTCTCTTTTCTAGGCTGGAAATTTGGTTTGACCTTAGTTTCAATCAGAGTTTCAAGAGTTTTATGGGATCTTCATAAGGAAATTTCTTCATAACTCTCATTATAATATTACTATCCACTCAAAGATATAACCCCAGTGTATTAGTGAGTATTTGATTCACTACATAATGGTGTGAAATGATCAAAGATGATCCAGGACCTACTAAAGGAACAGTGCTTGAGTGAGTTTTATTATAAACAATCCTCACCACCAATGGCCAGACAGGAACCATGGCTATGACTGTGTCTGAAGCAGATGGATCCACTGTCAGACTAAACTAGAGTTCAATATTTGTGTTTGCTAACAAACGAAGAGGTCAAAACATAGTAACCCTTCATCTGGGTCCTCGGCGGCTGTGTGTGATGACTGGCTGTGATTCATTTTTTCCCATTTAAGTGTGACGTTTGTAAAAATCTTGCTGTAATCCAGATCTAAAAGAAGGCAAACGAGGAACAGGGTGGAAAGGCCTTTACACATCACTGAGCCGTTGTCTTGGCAATTGCGTAACCCTATCTCTGCCTCTATTGAATGTGACTCTTGGGGATGTGTGTGCACAGCTAAGGAGAACCCACTCCACGCTCACACACTCACACACATACAGATGAGAAATGACCTCAAGAGCGTAACACACTGACCCTGTACTGACAGGGCCAGAGCATACATCTGTGATGACTCATCACGCAAGTCCCCCCATCAACACGCACACAACCCCATCCATGCTGTCACAATGCTGCACTTGTATGCCATTGCAGCCTCTGTAATACACACAAACACCATAGTCAGGCACACTGCTTGCAATCTGGCCATGTGCAAGTACCCATATTGTCTCAGTGCATATGGTTTACTACTGTCTCATGGAATTGTTATTTTTGTGTTACACTCAAGACATTCAGTGGTAAATACAAATTAGACTGTGCCTTTATATTTGATCCTGCTTTATTTATAAAGGTTGAGCAAAGTTTTGTCTTACTATTGTGGAATTACAGTTCTCTTCGAATCCACACCCCTAATTTTTGGTGAGCATAAGTACTGGGCCGACTTCACGAAGCCTTGCTTCACATAGCTATTCTTTTCAGCGGCTTGTCATCTGGCTTTATTTGGCTTTGGTGCTGATGAGAGGTTTGCAGGCTGTAACAGGCTTCATAGCGTGGCAGTTCATTCTCGACTGATTTTCTAATGTTGCGTTCAGGTGTTTTCTAAGGCTATGAAGTGTACCAGAGGTGTCTTTCCAGGGTGATTTAAAAGTGTTGATGTTGATACACCCCATAGACATGCTAAAGGGCTGACTGAACTGTTCTTTTTGGTGGAAAAATATTACTATTTATGTTAGCAAAAGAACATGAGAGGGGATGCTTCTCTAGTGCTCTATTGTCTTTAAACAAGAGCTCTGCAGAATAAAAAAGGGAAGGCAAAGGAGCCCCGAACATTGTCTTAACTGTGCTCTAATATCGGCTGTCTCACCAGCCAAAAAAGTAGCAGTCTTGTGCATTACACATAAAGACAGCACAGCTTTAGAGTATTAGATCATTTCTGTTTCTTTAGTTGTTTTAATGTTAGAGCTGCCAAGTGAAAAGCTTGCTTAGGAGCGACAGACAGACAGACAGACAGACAGACAGACAGATAGATAGATAGATAGATTAAAAAATTACTTTATATTTGAGTTATATTTTATTATCAATTAATATTTTATTATAAAGTCAATTAAAAACAAACAGCTGGGTTCTTATTATTAGCATTATAAACATTTTTTTTAGTATTATAAACAAATATCACAAAAAAAACAATATTAAAGCTGATGCTAGTAATTATGGTAACTAAAATATCTTATTTGTATCAAGCACTGAAAAAAGTGATCTATATAGAAAGTAATATATAACTTTCCCACTTCAGTTAAACGGCCGCAAAGAGTCTTGAGAAGTCGGCGAAACCCAGTCAGAGGGAAAGTGCTCAGGTCTCCTGTGTGCAGGATCACTGTCTGCAGTCAGCTCCAGCTCTCTGTTCTCAGTTCTCTGGACGGCTATGTGTGTGTGACAGAGAGAGAAAAAAACAAGTGTGTGTGTATATGAGTGTGTGAGAAGCCATTCGGCTCATAAGCAGATTATCTTTAACTCTTCAAACAGACTCGGCTTGCAGCACTGAGATGTATGGAGCTCTCACCCCCATCCCTGACACCCACACAAGCTCCACCGAATGAAACATACACACTACACAGGGAGGCAGCTCAGTACACAGAAACATCGCTCTCCATAGCTCGGGAAAAAAAAGTAACAGCATGTATTCAATCTTGGACAATATTTCCAAAAAGGCACTTAAAACTGGATTATGTTTCCCTGTCATCCTGGGGCATATCGCATAATTTAACTCAATGTCTTTTGAGAGGTGTCATCACTAATTGGTTGCCTGATAAATGTCTTAATATAGCCTAAATTAGGCAAGGCCTGGATCCATCTGGGATCTACTCTTTTAAATTCAGACACACCGTGCCTTCAGACACATCAGACAAATAAGTAATGGCCAAATGCAGGATGGAGATTAGTTTGCACTGGTCGCAGTTTTTAATCATTAATATGTAATAAATAGGGGAACAGGGAGAGAAAAAGGACATTTTTTATTTATTTATATTTTTTTTATAAAGGAGCAGACAACTACAAGTGCAGACCTGTATGTAATCAGCGTTTATTTAAGCCTAACCCAAAAGAAGTCTTGTTCTTTGAAGACAACTTACATGACAAGTTTAAATCAGCCAATGGATATGATTTATATCCTCACACTGTTGGAAAATGCGACTGACATGCTATATGTGCTCATATGTTGCAGGAGCTTAAAGAGATCTGTGGGAAATTTTCTTGCGTTTTTTTTTTTTTTTAAATGATTCAACAATATATGGATTAAAAAATATATATACTGTACACACACACACACACACACACACACACACACACACACACTCTAATGTGCCTTATTGATGGTATGGACACATGCAGACTCCTAAATAAATAATGGATTAATGAATATATAAACTCTAATACTAATCCCCTTCATGATATGCCACTCCTTTTAAGCTAGTGCCTTTTCTTTTGAGTATATTGAGGATTTTTTAAGTCTAATTTTAAGAGTTTCCCAATGCATTTCATTAAAAAATATCAGTTACTAGTACATTTTACTCAGTCACTGATATATTTCACTTACTGGGACATTTGACTTGGTTTATTTGAGTGTGGGGCATATTTTAGTGCACACTGCTAGCCTAACTATTTGGCAAATAGATGAAAGTATGAACTGTTTGGTTCTACATTTAACCCTGCAAAACATCCACAAAAGGTCAATTTAGCATCTTTCTTTTTTTCTATTTAATCCTGAATGTGTCCTCATATTGTTGATTGTAATGTAATGCAACATAATGCAAACAAACACAGCCACCATTGTAAACACACAGTACATAAAACTGTCAATCTAAACTAAATAGACTATTTTTATTGCCTCTGCTAAATGGACTGGATTTACTGCTATTTGGGTGTAAACTTCGAGTCCCCTGTGATCTACTTATCCCTACTCCTGTTTACAAGCTTCTTATTCAAAAATTCGGTTCTACCTTAAATACTTGTTAATGTGTCAGAACACAGCTTCGACACCATTTAAGGTTGAATGGAAAATTCTAATAAGAAGCTAAACTGACCTTTTTGGATGTTTTGCAGGGTTAAATATAGAACCACACAGTTAATGTTTTCATCTATTTGCCAACAATTTAGGCAAGCAGTGTTCACTAAAAAATGTCCCACACTGAAATAAACCAATTAAACCAAGACAAATGTACCAATAAGGGAAATATATCAGTGGCTGAGTAAAATGTACTCATAACTGATATAAACATGCAGATGGTTTAATGAAATTTGTTGGTAAACTGTACATAAACATTCTCATACCTTTAGAAAAAACAAATATATGCTGAATGCTTATTTGCTATGTGCTTGATTTTGGACAGCTGTGTATCATTTATATTATTTATATCATTTATTAAATTATTATTGCTTTTCTGAAGTGCTCACTGCACAATATTTATTCATTATAATAAGCAGATGTTGTTGTCTGTTTAAAGTTTCTTTTTAAAGTTTCCCTAACATTTTTCTTCTTTGCTATTGTCTTTTTGTCAGGATCACATGTTTAGTTTGGAATTAGTATTCCACATACATTATGTAACATAATGTTTATTTTGTGCAGGAAATATGTTGCTGTAAATCTTCACAGAAATGTCAAATAATTATTTAAGTGGTTCGATTTATCTTCTTAGAATTTCCTATTTAATGTTAAACAGCCGTAACAGATCACAGGGGTATTGAATTATTTTGTCTGTTACTATGAAGACCAGTCTTAAATGTTTCCCTGTGTCTATACTGTCTCCCATAGTATGTTTGTAATTTTGTAAGGACCGATCCTGTAAGGCTGTGGGTGGGGCATTGAGTATGAAATGTGTGAAGTGAAGTCATGGTTGCATTGGAGATGCTCCTTCAGCACATATAAGCTCTTGATCAGCAAGAAAACGTCAGTTAACAATCACAGTTAATATCATAAATGTCTACACCTAAACACACACATACATACACACACAAACACATGTACCCAGAAACACACACAAACAAACAAAGTGTATAACAAACACAAAAGAAAAATAAGAGGATAAACACAATGCCTTAAAAAAGTGATGTAACTCTGCATGAAATATGGTTTTTGAGCCAGAATAGTACTTGCTCAAGTGTATTTTCTTCTATTATTTTTATTTTGAATGAATCAGCATGGGGTTTCCGATGCACAGCCTGGTACAGGAGCATCTGAGTTCATACAACATCGTTTTATGACCACATCATTTGTCTCTCTGGATGGCTGCTCTCAAACCACTTCCATGAATCATGTGTGAGTCTAATGACCCGAATGCATGCACACACACCCCACTACACGCACCCTACACACATACAGCGTCTGGGGGATGGGGTGATATCATCCTCAGTAGCAGGCCGCTTTGTTTGGTTCGCTGTCGCCTTGTGACAACGCCAGAGGGGTCAGTCCCTCCCCGGCAATGTGCCTCACCAGAGGAGAACAATAGCAGAGCGAGAGAACCCACTTAAATATGCAGAAATCGGCACCATCGCTCATTAAAAATGCATCGTTGACAAAGGTGGTGAAAGAGAGCCATCTAATTGGACCGTCTGCAGCCATTGAAAACTTGAGTCTGGCCAAGAACATGTTCAGTAATATTCAGGATACAAGACAGAGTACTCTGTATTTTCACTTATCCAACAGCAAGGATCCCGGATCAGATTTCTGGACACAAGTGATTTCTGAGAAGTCTTTCCAGAACTTCCAAGTTCAGTTGTAGCCATTTTGTGTAAATGCAGCAAAATTCAAATGTTTTTTTAAAAGCAAAATATCTGAAACCATACTAAACTCATGATATACACATAAGAGCTATACGAGTTAATACAGAAGCTGTACGTTAAAACAGTTTCTGAAGGGAACAGGTTTTGAAAAAATGCAAAACAATAGTAAAGAATATGTTACATGTATATCTTACTGGTTTGAATGTCCTTATTTCCTTTTCACTACAAAAAAGAGTACTATGTCTAGCTTAGAAAAGTACGCTGTAGTTACCTCAACGCTTCAGCAATACAGTTATCAATGCAAATGTTAGTGAAAATCCATGTTATTGTAATTACAGAAATCAAACATAAGACTTTCCAAATGTAAACATGCAAGGCTTCAAGGCCATGGACTTGGCAAAAAAACTGCTTACTATTACTTTAAAATCAGGATTTTGGTTCTTTACATTGTACGTTTACAGCATTTAGCAGACACTTTTACAGGGGACTGTCTCCCTGGAGCAACTTGGGGTTAAGGGTCTTGCTCAGGAACTCAGTGGTGGTCTGCTGAAGGTAGGATTTGAACTCAGGACCTCTTGGTCCAGAAGCAAGTATCCTACCCACCACCCCACCCCACCCCACCCCACCCCACCCCACAGTAGGGCTGAAACAAACGCAGCACTCAAAGAGTCAAGTTTACCTTGAGTTGCGTGCCAGTAGATGCATTTACAAAGTAGCCAATTCACAAGGTATTTGCTTTGCATCAATGACTGTAAACACTGTAAGGCTCTTTATGTTCTCTACAATTGATTTATAGATCTGAGGAGCTGGTTTCTCTGATCTATGTTTATATTACACTATAAATATTACTCTGTCAGTGAGAGCTATTTAAAATAATAGCTGACATTCTATGTAAGAATGTAGTTAATATGCATATTTTTACTTTGCAAACCTGGTATGTTCAAGCAGCATTCAAATTAATCATGATCTCAATTCTAAGCAAAAACAAAACTGAGTCTCAATGAATAAAGGCTTGTGCAGCACTTTGCAAATCTAGGCCAAACACTTACTTCTGACGACAGGCTTAATTTTGGCTTATTTTTTTCAGTTTCACATACATCAGCTTCAAGAACAGACTTCACTTGTGTGAAATATATCCCACCCATTGTCAGATGCCGCTGTAAAAAGAAAATGTTTTTCCACATCACCAGTCAGCGGTTCGAATCTTGTGGCTTTTTATCTACAAAACTGAAGAGAAAAGAAAAACAAGTAGGCAATGTAGACATGCATTAATGAACAATTTTGATATGGTGTTTCCAAACCTTGGACCTGAAGTGCATGTTTTTTTGCTCTTCTGAAACCTGGTAATCAGATGTTTGGTCCCATACGACTCGGAGGTGACAGTATGGTATTTTGATGAATGCTCTGATAGCTATCCCTGAGGCATGGGTGCATGAAGAGTCTTAAAATGCCAGTCCAGTCTCAAAATGCCAAACACGCATTCAAATGTCTTCATTACAGTACGAGCGACACACGCTGATCCCATTTCAGTTCACTCCCTCGGAGGAGCGTCACCCAGAGCTTGGAGTCATAAATTACTCTTCGTTCCAGTGGGCTCAGACAGAACGCCCAAACAAACCCGCGTGGCCAGCACGCTTCACTGCGCGCGTATGTGTGTGCAGTCACGGGGAGCAGAACTTGTGTGAGCATGCCTGAAAATGTACTGGGAGAGTATGTTGTGCTGAACTGCATCATTATCATGACAAGAACAACAAGAAAAAAACAGAAAGAGACTCCTCTGAGGTGGCCTGTCATCCATCCCAGCCCATCAGAATAGACAAGAGGACAGAGAGAGAGTGGGGGGATTGGGGAGAGAGAGAGAGCAAGACATTGTAGAAGTAGAAAACAATGGAGGTCCATCAGTTTGGTAGAACACTCTTTAAAACAAAGATATCAATGCCACAGAAGATCTTATTTTTGTTCTCTTAAAGTCTGATGGAAGTATCTTTTAACAACTTTCAAATGTTAGGTTTTTTGATAGAACCTCACCTTTAAGAGTGCATTACCTTTTTCTGTCCTAACATGGTTTAGTGATGTGGTAGTTGAAGTAGGGGGTGTTTCTCCACTTGAAAAGAGAGAAAAGTGAAAGAGAGAAATAACTCATTAACTCTTAGATATAGGCTCGTCTCAATTGCCTGATCGCAACTACAGAAGGTCCTCAAGTTACAAAAGTCTCAACACATGACGTTTTGAGTTTACAACGCCCACTCCCACTCCCCTTACACCGTTAGCCTTGTACTTACAGATTATGTGGGTGAACGTGGGATTGCGTGCAGCGGAATAATATACAACAATGCAGCATATGAGTAAAGGAGTTTTACTTTTTCTGTGGCTTAGTTATATTTTAATGACTGTATAGCTGTGTTAGGATCGATAAGTGATTAATATTAATGTGTGTTTAACTTGCACTGTAAAATGACCGGATCTGTGGCGTAACTTGAGGACCCCCTGTACTTATTAGTAGCTATAGCTTTCACAACCAGAATGTGAATTGGGTACATTGAAATAAAAGACCACAGAAAGCACATTTATTGAGGCACTTGAGAAATGAGCGACATGGCAAAAAATATATCACAATACTTGTGAAAACATCCCAATGTTTCGTTTTTGTCATTACTGAATAAAAAGCAGCAGTAGCAAAAAATAATCCCGCATGATACATTGTAAAAACCGCATAATACTAAATACAGTAATCAAGAACAATTACACTCTATAATGGATGTATTACACACTTTGATTAAATAGATCATGAGAAACTATGAAAAGCTAAACAGTAAAATAGCTAAGCAGCCATTTCTGCCACTTTAAGCTTATTTTTCAGAAGTTGCATACAATGCGAGGCAAAGAAAAAAAGGAATTTGCCAGTTAATCATCAGCTAAAATGGCTGCGACGGGTCTACTTAGATGACTAGGTACTCGACATCTTGATAAACATTTAATTAAGGTGACTTATTTATTTATTGCATAATTAATGAGACACGCTGGTTTCAGGGTCGCATTTAGTATCAAACGGTTCTTTTGTTTTTTTTACCCTTTGCTACCAAAGATACGTGTAAACATCATGTATAAACAATAACTTTTCATCCCTGTCATATCATAAGTCAGTTTCTTACTCACACGAAGCTTTGAATCCGCACTTCTGACACATTTCTCTGCTTGTGTCAGCAAGCATTGGCATTATTTAAATGCATGAACGCCGTGGGGGAGGAAGGTTAAAAGGGCTGGAAAGGCCGGGAAGAGTTGAGAAGAAAGACCCGGGCATCTGCTCTCCTAGACAAGGAAGAGCCACCAATGAAGGAAAATACTGAAAATAACAAAAAAAAGAGATTAGAACACTTTGCGATGCCATAGAAACTGCCAGAAGGAGAGGGAGCGAGAGAGGAACACATTTTTTGACACGTTGTAAGTGTGAAATCTCCTTTAGCCAGACAGGAAATCGATGAACTAAGCATGGCAAGAGTTGCTCTTTTTTTCTGCCTAAACAAATCTGATTTCATAACAAACTTGGATCCCACTTCCCTATCTCACACCGAGCAGTGGCTCAGACCTGTCAGTCATAAAGAAGCACCAGCATGATCCAGCACAGAGCTGGTAATACTAAAGTGACGCTAAAGTAATACATGCGTATAGAAGCAGCTCGGCCAGAACATCACAGTCCCCTCCAGCTGCTACAAGCATGAATATTCATTGAAGAGCCGCCTCTGTGTTCTCTGGCTGATTGGTGAAAGAGATATGTTTGCACAGACTGACCGCAACGCCAACCAATACGAACACCCAGTGGGTCTTGCTGTGAATCGTATGAATATTCATGATGTTACTCCGCTTTTCTGTGAATAAGGCGTTTGTGCTAGGGGCAGATGATTGGCGCTTATACCCGAAGGCCTGTTCTGTCAGAATAAAAGCAGAGGGAGGAAATGTAACCCAGCAACTGGGCTGAAGATGTGACTAAGGCACTGAAGAGGTGTTCGCAGCTGTTCTGCTAATGTCCCTGCAAAGGTGGCACTGATTGTTGTGCATGTGTGCATTACGTCTGAGGCAAAGGATGGTGTGACAGTTGAAAAAAGAAAATTGACATTTCCTTTGATCAATTAAGATCAACTATAGGCTAAAAGGCATACACACTCACAACATAATGCATGTTTGTCTAATTGAATAAAAAAATAATGTAGTGCACTGCAACTTTATGAGTAATGGAGTGATAGATTAGAAGGTTCTTTAAGTGAGACGTTGCACTGATTGCTCAAAAACCTCCACATTGAATTCACTAAAGCTCTAGAAAAAGATAAGAGCCCGCTGCAATTTATTTTTAAATCAGCATCTCTATGAATATGACAACCATTCCATACCAGTGTCTGTTAAATCCCTACACAAGCACCTCATTCTGCTTTATGAGGGATTGATTAGTGATCACCTGCATCACATCTTATTTCAAGAATCAAGATTCAAGATACTTTATTAGTCACATGCAGTCATACAAGTACAACACACAGTGAAATGTATCCTGAACCGCTCCTATTACTGACTGTGCAAACATT
>JBBPDE010000026.1:7691271-7716072 GCA_037974605.1 Nannopetersius ansorgii | reverse complement strand
TCCTCCTCCTCCTCCTCCTCGTCCTCCGACTTCTCCTTAAAAGCTTGGCTTTCTTTTGGAGGAGGTGTTTTGGGCTGCGGACATCTGGACCTGGCCATCCTGGATTCTTGAAAAAGGAATCTCCTACAAATGCAAACTGACATTTAGTCCCACCCTGGTTAAACCTAAAATGTCAGCTTACAACAATACATTTTAGAAGCGTTACCGATATCTTTTAATTTGAAATGCTGTAGGCTTTACATTGTACTCAACCATTTCATAGCTGAATTCAGAGGTATTTGCAAACTTATACCGTTTCAGACTTTTGCCACTCCTTCCTAAAGGCATTTGTTCGGACGGGTGGCTTTGTTCCTCAGAGCAATGTGTTCCTTCAGATGAGACGCGTTCTTGAGCGTCCCTGCGGCGTGGATTCTGACGTGGCCGTGGCCGACTCTCCATCTGTAACCTCCGCTCCATTCGCTCGATGCGAGCCATTAGCTAAAAATTATAACAGTAAATATAAGAATGAAATAACAAAAACAAAGCATAGCGATGCACACCTAAACTGAAATTAAGTAAGCCTTCAACCACCTGTTATTTACCTAATAAAAATGTGGGTCATATTTGAAGTGACAATGGTCTTGATACTTCATCAATTTAGATCAGATCTATATGTATGGGAATAGTGTTTATGAGTACTGAGTAAAACGTCTGTGTAACAAGCGTCTCTGCATACCATGTCCTTTTCAGCTTTGAGGTTATCTATCTCCTTGTTCTTGCTCTGCAGTTGCTGCTGCTGCTGTTCAATCAGTTCTAGCTGCAACAGAAGAATCTGTCGGATGCAGCCAGTCTGTGTGGCGGCATGGCCTACAGCCTTCAACAGATTCCGCCGTTTTCCATCAGCGCCATGTTCTGGTGAAGGGACTCCTACTGGTATTCCACCCATTGGCCCTGCTTTCCTGGGCTGTTTGCTGCCATTTGATGCCACTGGATCCATCTTGCCCATGTGGTTATGACTGGCCTGTCCGAAAAGTGATTTGCTTTTTACTGGGGTACCTTCGGCTCCCATCTGCTTGGCCAGTGGAAGTGTCAAAGGCCCCAGGTTCACCCAGTTCTCCTCTTGTCCTTTAATCACTGTTGGAGACTGGCCGGGTCTGCCCACAGCACTCTGACTACTTGAGAAGATCTTCACTTTGGAGTGGAGATTGTGAATGGTGCTTAAGATGCCTGAAACTCTGACAGGGGGTTCACTACCTCCCTTCTTTGGAACAGTCCGAGACTCTGCAGCTACAACTTGTTTTTTGCCTTGGTCAGCAGTTTCCGTGTCCAGCTCGATTCCTCCACTACTAAACATAGAGGAGCGCATAGTCCTGTAGAGTCCTCTCTCCCCAACTTCCACTGCCACGCTTAAGGGGGACTCAGGAAATGAGAGCAGTGTACTTTAGGCACACCGTCCACATCCATTCTGAGCTCTGAAAAAGACAGAAAAAATGCTTTAGTTATGGCTGTTGTACTGATTTAAGGAAAACAGTGGGTACAAGTCTGAGGTAAACAGTGGGTATCACCTTAAAAAAAGTAGTGTATGAGAATTACATTAATAATGCTTAATCACGGTGGCACCTTACAGTCACACGTGAAGACACTTAACCGAATCCCCAAGTGAAGCAGTGGGCTACCACCAACGAGGGGGCGGTACCTTGCTCAACGGTACTTCAGTGGTGTCACTGGCAGTCCTAGGATTCAGACCCACACCCTTCAGATCACAGAGGCAACTCCCTAACCACCAGTCCACCAGGTGACCCAAACTACTGTTTACTGCAATTGCTGAACGTTTATTTAGATTTTTTTTAAAAAGAACAAAACTTTATTTATACCCGGATATTGTTTCGTCATTAGCATGCTCAGTGCATCAGGAAAGAATAAAACAAAACAAAAATAAAAAGAAACAATTCTGCAACAAGAACATTACTGTAACAAAACAGTGCAACACTGACATTGCTGTGCAAGAGTGTGTGCTGTACTGACAGCACACTTTAAAAATTGTGAATTCTTTCTCTGTATTTAACCCATACATCGAGTGAAGCGGTGGGCAGCAGTCATTAGGGACAACTGGCGGTCTAGTGGTTATAAAGAATCAGAATGGTCACTTTACATCTTCCTCAAGGGTAACCACAGTGGTGCCACTGGCAGACCTGGGATTCGAACCAACGACATTTCTTATCCCAGGGACACATATTTAACCACAAGGTCAGCATCTGCTGCAATTCAGCTGATCACTGGAACAATGACAAATGTTAAAGCAGGCCGAGAACCAGGACAAGAAAGTACTTTTCCTGCTGCCTTGTATGGCGGTTAGTTTGAATACTGGCACAGTGGCACGGCTTTTCAAAACAAGGCAGATGGCCAGCACTCCAGGTTAACAGGTTCGTCTGGATATATTTCAAGTGGTTGTGCTAAAATATCTCACGCGTAGAGGAGTGTATTGTTTTATCTTCGCGGTTTGAGAAGTTTTATAACTGCGAAGCTCTCTAAAACGGTACGAAGCAGCAGCTCCGTGTCAGCCCGTGTCCTCCATTTTAGATCTTCATAAACAATGACAGTCCCTCCGCGCTGCGTCTCCGTTCGCAGAGGGCGACCGAGTGACGCCATTTTAGACAATTTACACCAAACACAGCGCATCGTGTACTTCGGAGTGAACTCTAGACCGCGGCATAAAACCCTGCTCTGCTGTTACCCGAGCCCCAGTTTAAATTCCTCTGTCTCCCCCACACAGCTCCATACTTACCGACTTCTCCGCTGTTTTTAAAATACAAATAGCGCGCATGCGCTCACTGTACCGAGCGCCAAATCTGATTGGCTACTGTCCGAGTCTCGGTCTCGCACTTTATTTGGCGCGCGGCGTGGTTTTTACCCACCTAGCGGAGCCCCCAACTGTTCCTGGAAGATTACACTGGGTAACACATTTTTATTAAAGGTCTGTTTTATTGCAATGTTTGATGTTTCTTAGTCAAGCTTTGCACGCCGATTCAGAAAATAACATCCGTTTTAGAGATAAATTTTATGTAATAATACTTTATTGGTGTTGTAATACTATTATTTTCGTATTAGTCTCACTGATGCGTGTCTCTCACGCTCAGTGCGTGAGAGTAGGCAACCCTGGATATATCTACATGTACAAGAAATAAACAACATATTAATATGCAAAAAAGTTATAAGTATAACAAAATAATCAGTCGAGTCGCCAAGTTTGTTTTTTTCCTAAAAATAACTAACAAAACCCTTGAAGCTACACGAAAATAAACGTTGCCGCCGAGATTGTATAAGAAACACTACAAATATGTTTTTGTTCCCTGGTGTTATTGAGGAAGAAGTCACCCATCTATCAGCTGTCTGTCCG
Source organism: Nannopetersius ansorgii (assembly GCA_037974605.1). Lineage (NCBI taxonomy): Eukaryota > Metazoa > Chordata > Actinopteri > Characiformes > Alestidae > Nannopetersius > Nannopetersius ansorgii. Next base: position 7,712,696 of record JBBPDE010000026.1, on the reverse strand, counting down.
TCTGCCTATCACTTTAAAGCCACACCTGGATTACAAAGACTTCACAGTCCTAATCCGTCATATTTAAAATTTATTTTTGTACCCCTTTTAACGGATTTTGAGATCGTTAGAATATAAATGATAGAATATATTCCTGGTTGTGTGAACGTCATAAAACGTAAAAACTCAAGTCACGTACAGGTGGTTTTGGAGAGTATATAAGATCGCACATAAACATGTGCTATATACAGTATATGAATGTATCTATGCATATGTATGTGTTACACAGGGTTCCTATAGGAATTAAGTAATTTGAGGCACAGATGCATTTTACAGAAACTCACATTTAACTCATGTAGTTCTTATATTTAAGAAATATATTTCCACCGTTGCATATGAGTTTCTATACAATTCACCAGTTTCTCAGATGACTTAAAACTACCCAGAATGCATTAACAGATGTTGGATTAGGCGGAAATTAAAATTGTTTTACCGAAAGTAATTCCAGTTTAGGGATGAACTTGAAAACGGTAGTAAAAGATTGCGCCTTCATTAGCAGAGCCGTGATTTGTGCAGGTAGCCACTAGAGGGCGTCCTTGGCTAAATACAAAACTGCTCATTCACAAACCTGCACAGATCAGTTCAAGAAGATTTGACTAATAGGTCATATTACTGTGAATATAATGTACGATCTATAGAAAGTCACATATAGTTTATATTTGTAAGAATGGGCTCATGAATATAGTTAAATCGCACCAAAATGTCACTTCACCACTTTTACAGGAGTATGAAACAAGTGCTGGAATGGGCTGTTCTAGCAACACAAACGTACACCATCAACTTTCATCAGGAAGTTCAGAAAGCCTGTATCTCACAGCTTCAGGAAATCTGATAGGAATTTGTGGCTTGCATCAGGCTACTGGCAGTCATAAAGAAGAAGTCAGGGGGTTTATGGTCTTATTGTTGTTTTATTATAGAAAAGTAGAGTTTTCCTTGCAATCAGAAGGCTGTGGCTTTGAATCCCAGGACTGTCTGTGGCACCACTGAGGTACCCACACACCCATTGCTTCTCTTGGTGAATGGGTTAAATGCAGAGAGATAAATTCACACTGTTCACAGTGTGTGCTGTGGTGTGGTTGGTGTGTTCACGCGTGACTATGGGTGGTGGTGGCTGCGTAGTGGGTAGGATACTTGCCTCTAGACCAAGAGATCATGGGTTCGAATCCTACCTTCAGCAAAACCATCACTGGGTTCCTGAGCAAGACCCTTAACCCCAAGTTGCTCCAGGGAGACTGTCCCCTGTAGGTAGGGAATGGAAGTCGCTTTGGATAAAAACGCCTGATAAATGCCGTAAATATAAAAGGGGAACTTTACGTTACTTTGAGTACTGGATTAGACAAACCCCACTTCACCTCAACAACCGCCCCCAACCCTTTCTTTTTTCTTTTCCTTCTACTTTCGGCTGCCCCCGTTTTATTATGTGTCGCCGATCAACCTCCGCCATGTCATTCTTTCCTCTGCATCTTCCTCTCTTACACCAACACCGTCTTCACCACATCCATAAACCACATACTAGACGATCACACCAAACGTGTGAAATGTTGTTTCAAATATTTCACATATGCATCAAATGAATGCCTTACAAGCTTCAGATGTCCATTCTACAGCAGCGAAAAATGTTCATGTTCAGTGGCGTTACCCTGTCACGAGAAAATGACTAGAATCGCATATAGGGGAGATGAGTTTTTTCTTCCACGTTTTTATTGAATTTCTATAAGGGGCCGCTTTAACCTTTAAAGTGACACTCCAAACAAGTCAAAGAGGGTCGTATCGTACGACCCCCTCCTGTCCGTGTTCACTAAGCCGGGCAGGTCCTCCGTTTCCTCGAAACTAGAGCGCCGGGTCACCGCCCACTTGGCTGCTCCACATCGTAACAGCGCCCCCCTCTCTCCCCCTCTCTCACGTGGACCGGCCCGGTGACCGCGGCTCTGCGTGACGACAGGCTCCGCGTCTCTGTCCTCGGTACCGGAGCGCTCTCACATGGCTCACGGGGACCTGCCGCAGAGGCGTGGAGGAGGAAAAGAGCACAAACAGCATAGGCAGGCTGCAGACACTCATCCGCGACATCACACACATCTGCGTCATGTACCTTTTTTTAAATAAATGTATGCTCACGTGATGTTTGTGAATTGTAGTTCAATGTTTTGGAAGCACAGGGCGGATCCAATTCATGTAATATGGGGATTTTTTTCGTGCAAAGAATAAAGTTTACAGCGCGTCCCAGAAGGAAGTCTATTTACATATATTGCAAGGAAATGTAAAAAAAAAAAAGATCTGAATCAAACGGGCTTTTGTTTCTCTGTCCAGGAAATAAAAAAAGAATTCCTAAAATCTTCGAAAACCTCAAAGTATTTTCACATCAGTGTTTTCTAAAACGGTAATTCCTATTCACGTAATTTCTGCACAGAGCTGGCATTTGATTGGTTCAGACTCTCCTATATACGTAAAGACGGAGTACTTGGTTCTGGTGCTGTTAAGCCGATGAGCTGAGCACATGGGACCAAAACGGTGAAATATTTTTTTCCTGCAACGGATGAGACTGCTAACTTTTCAGACGAACGTTTCGTATTTAAACTTTTGTCTTTAAAAGAGAAATAACCCGCCCTCTCCTCGTGGTCAGAAGCAGAGGAGCGTGCTGTCTGAGCTGTTAGCCCATCAGATTATGTTCAGCTTGGCTTCGGCGTCCAAGATAGCCTCGGCTGCAGCCTACTGACTCACACGGACAGTAGGTTAGGAGGCGGCTTAGTTCGGAGAAGTGACCCAGATCTATCCCGAGCTAAACCCCACCGTCCTAACTAGGAGATAACGCTTTTCTCCAGCTCCGAACGGTTCCTTAGTCTATGCTAAGCTAATAGACAACAGGGTGCGTTCAGCTGGAGTGCAGAAAAAAGGAAGACTCCTGCTCTATATCTTTATTGTCATTTCCTTCAGGATATATCCTTACCCACACCAATGGCTTTCATTTTCAAACTAGAAACTGATTATATAGAATAGAAAAATGCTATAATAGGGCATATATAACCGGAAAATGCTTTTAGTCATAATTAATGCTGCGCCCGAACTGAATGTCTTTTTTTTATATCTTGGTTGTCTTTTCGTTCAGTACATTCATATTCACGCATAGGACTGTCATGAGATTAAAAAGAACAAGTAGGAAAAAATATTTTCAGGGATAGTTAGGAATGCTGCTTCCAAACAGTTGAATGAAGCTCCGGCGCCCCGATTTCGCTTGATCTGTAGCAAACGGTCTCGCTAAATATACCTATAGAGGTAGATCCGCATGATTTCTTGATCAGTCGAAATCAAGTTGCGAGGGGAGCGTTCAAGGGATCGTGGTTAGAGTGGAGAAATAAATATGACTCTTGCTCCTCATTGATTGTCTTTTTCTTCAGAATATATCCATACTCTCATCTGGAGTTTGAAGTGATGTTAATTAGAACAACAAGGAAAAGTAGTTATTATTAACAGTTGAGTGAAGCTGAATTGCTGACCAGCTTGTAGATCCATATGATTGTTAGATTAGTCGAAATCAAGGACAAAAGATACGAGCTGTTTTATTCAGCTGTTCGTAAGCAGCCTGGCAAGGTAATGGAGTGTGTGTGTGTGTGTGTGTGTGTAGACCGACGAATGCTTCTAGCGCGAGGCTTTCTTTCTCGCCTCACGAGGACAGACACGCGCCGTGCTCAGGACGCTGGGGCTGCTGTGCTTTCAGAAAAGAGGGCACATTGCACACGGCCAGAAAAATCCAGGGCTGTTTGAAGTGCTCCTGCATCTTAAACGTGTTTTTCCAAACGACGAATGACCTCGCGCAAGCCTCTAATTGGCTCTGACTGAGACACGTGGTCAGGAGCGCGCGAGCGTACATTTAAATTCGAACTCAAACAAACAGTAGCAATCAAGGACACGCAGTCATCAAACACACTCGAAGGAGACTGTGCATGGCTGCACTTAAGATAAACCCTAGTCCCACAAGTGGGAAGTCATGATCTTGCTGGTAGACGTATGTGCTGGATTAGCCATTAAATGTGCTTTTTTGCAGTTTTGCAGCTATCCTACCATCATACATCCTATTAATACTTAATCAATCAATCAATCAATCAATTAATTAATTAATTAAAAGCAAGGGAAAACTAAAGGGGGAAAAGTAATGTAATAGATATATTGTAAAAAGGTCTAGCTCAAAGATTATTTGAAAACTATCTCAAAAAATAATACAAATACAGTGACGAACAGGTCTTTCTAATGATCCAGATAAATAGATCGATAGACTGGTGTATAGATGCATGGGTGTACAGCTAGACAGACGGACAGACAGATACAATCATTGTGCCCTCAAAGCTATAAAATGGCCCTTAAAGTCTAATTGTGTACCGTAAATAAGTTTTAATGGTACATTTTTGCAGGAAGGAAGGAATGGCACAGTAGTAGCTACATTTACGTAAATCCACAGCTTTTTTAATACCAAAACCCTGGCGTCATACAGAATGTATAAAGTGCAACTGGACTGCTGCCACAACAAATGTATAATGCCAATTGCTAGAAACACACACAGCTCATAATTATGAGAAGGTATATTGTTATTACTGGAAAACATGTCACAATTGTGAGACTCGTAACTGTGAGGTGACTTATTGCAGGTAAAAATGACATATTGTGACACCTCATAACAAGGCATTTTCAGAAGAAGTGATTGTGATTTTTTTTTTCAGTAACAACTTCTTAGTGTCCCCTAAAACATCTTAAAACATGTCTTATAGTACTCCAGTAAACAGTATACAAAATCATTCTTATTTATAATGCAGATGGCCCCAAACGACCAATTCGTGAGATTCACACCCTGGAGTTTTAGTTTGAAGTGATATTAATTAGAACAATAAGGAAAAGTAGTTATTTAGTTATTATTAACAGTTGAATGAAGCCCCCTCGACCTGAATTTGCCTGATCTATAGCACATGGTCTTTCTACAAAAACACCGATACAATTGACCAGCTTGTAGATCCATATGATTGTTAGATGAGTCGAAATCAAGGAGAAAAATACGAGATGTTTTATTCAGATGGGTCTATTCGTGACCAAAACACATTTTGATTGCGGGTCTCACCGGCGAGTCCACTTTAGAGTCCGCCTCGTGCGCGCGCATCGCTCGGTCTCGTGGTGTCTAATCGGGTAACGTGCTGCACAAACGTGACGAAAAGTCGAGCAGACGCTTTTATCCGGGCGAAGCGTGTGTCCGCCTCGTGGCCTCGCGCTTTAAACCAAAACAAGATTGGAGTTAGCTTTAGTTTTCGTCACATTTTATGCACAATCTCCGTTCCACCTTAAACGGTGCATCGGTTCCATTCTGGCGCCTAGAATGTGTGTAAGTGCGGCATTATTTAAGGGGGAACGGATAATTCGGTCAAGAAGCCAAATTCCGCTGTGTCACTGTTCACACGTGTACACTATATTGACAGAAGTATTGGGACACACCTGTTTTCCAAGGTTTGAATAAAGCCCCTCACCTAGACAAGACATTTTGGACAACGACATGCTTCCAACATTGTGGACACAGTTTTGGGAATGCCCTTTTCTATTCCAGCATGACTGTGCTCCAAGGTCCAAAGACAGTGTTGGATGAGTGGAAGAACTTGACTGGCCGCACAGACCCTGACCTCAACCCCATCCAGCACATTTGGGATGAACTGGAATGGATATTGCCAGACAGACTTTCTCGTCCAACACCATAGAATGAAAAGGCACAAATTCCCGCCAAAATCTTGTGAAGAGCCTTCCAAGAAGAGTGGAAGCTGTTATATCTGCAAAGGAGGACCAACTCCATATTGAAGTCTATGTATGTGTAAGTCTATGCAATGCCATTAAAGTCCCTGTAGGTGTATACTGGTCAGGCGTCCCAGTACTTTTGTCCATATAGTGTATTTGTGTGGTGTGTGTATATGTGTGCCTGAAGCAGTGTGTTTCCTGCAAACAATAACAAACACGCTTAATGAACTGTCATCTCTAAACCGGGGCGACGGCACGAAAACATGCCGAGCCCACGGGCACGTGCGAGCGCACGCAGGAGCGGCGGATGAGAAACAAACAGACCGTGCGGCTTTAATATTAACAGCTCATGTGAGTCAACAATCGCGATTTGAGCGCTTGTTTACAATCCTGCTATTTCCGCAGCGCAACACTTGTTTCTCGCAACACTTGTTTCTCGCCACGTGCCGATGCCAAAAAAAGAGCACAACGCGCCAGTGATCCTGGTCAGCCTCCTATCACGCAGCCCTATTTGGGACTCCTGCTGGGCTTGTATTGAGGAGACATTTTGGAGACACTTTGAGCCTAAATGAGCACTGATTGTGGAAGTGTGTGTAATGTTTACCTGCTTAAAATAGGCCATTATAATCTATTTATAGGGGCACAATCACAAAAAGACTAAAAGTTTCCTTAAATAAAGATCACACCCTGAATCAAACGTCTGGGCCACACCAGTGGTCAGAAATAAAAGCGTCTATACAAATAGATACTTAAACATTCTGAAGAGGCATGAGGCAATTCAACTGGTCATTCAAAGCCAGTCTATTTTCATGCACATGTTAACTGACTGCTCCATACCTGCCACAACCCAGGCAAGAGGCGTCGTCAGGTTATAGGTGATTATGGTCAAATATCATTTCAGCTGGTGACCTGGTGGCTAGGGAGGTTGTGGAATCGAACCCAGGACCGCCAGTGGCACCATCACTTGGTGAATGGGTTAAATGCCGAAAAAGAATTTCACACTGTGAACTGTGTTGGTTCTTCTTTGGTATTTGGCAGCACACAAAAACTCTTTATGGCACACTTTTTTTGGGAGTACATCTATAAATTGAGAGTTTGTTTAATTGCCATTTTTTTCAGCTTTCCTTTTCCAGACTATTTAGATGTACTTATCTATGGAAAACAAACAAGAATTCAGATTTCACATCTTTGCTACCACATTTATAGTTTATAGTGTATAGTATTTTTGTTCTTTTCGATTTGTCAAATAACGTCACAAACCACAAAAACAAGTCTATTCCAGGTGATGTAAAGCTATAAGATGAACGTGACTACTGTGAGCTTACTTGTTAGCTTTTAGCTCCAGCCCAATATTGCAGACTCCAGCCCAATATTGCAGGAGAAACCACTATTTAAGCGCAGATTCAGTAGAACCCAGTGCAAGATTTGCGGCTTGATTGTGTCAAATTTCAGACCAAAGATGGGTTCACCTGAAACCACCTTGGAATGGCAGGCCATAGACTGCTGTTAGGTTTTCAATGGAATGAAATTGACCTAGAGACCCACCAAACCAGTCTGACTATCAAAACTCCCACCAATTAAGACTGCTATTTTACCCAACACCTTGCAGATAAGAATAGACGCATTACCTAAAGGCATTGTGTGCAGATTTTTCACATCCTCAGTCCCCTTTAAGCCAGAACGGAAAACTGTTCCAGTAATACAAACCTATGATTGTGCTTCATTAGCATTGTTTAATGTGTGAATGCAGTCGCATGAATGTGTTTAAACTGACTGATGTGAAAAACATAAGGTCAGATAATGGCTGTAATTCAAAAAAGCAAAACCCCTGAAAATGGCAACATTTAACCTTCTTTAGATTAGAAAGCTAATCAGATACCTTTAAAATGGTTTACAGGGGGAGACCATCCATCACTTTAACTCTTTATAATAATGTCTTTGTTGTTTTTAGTGTATATAGTGGTCAAGTTATAAAATGTAAAGGTTAGTACAAAAAATGCCTTTGAAAAGACAAATAATGAATAGATCATGTTGTAGGCTTGTAAAGGATCAGTTTGGTTACCATGGGTAAGATGGTAAACAATGGGGAGATAGACAGATGTATTTTTGATGGATCTAACTGGTGAGGTATGTTATTAAGAAATTGAATCTTTGATTCATGAATGTATTTACACTGATACACACAACAATAAAACCACCGACAGCTTAAGATAATAACATCGGTTATCTCTTTACAGTGGCACATGTCAAGGAATGGGATACATTAGACAGCAAATGAACAGACGCTGATATGTTGGCAGACACATTGGCTACATTGGAAGATGTAAAAATTGGAGCAACTTTCACAAGGGCCAGATTGTGACAGCTAGATGACAACCAAATGTGATCTAAGGAAGGGAAAACAGTGAACCAGCGACATGGTTATGGGCGCACAAGGTGCACTGACGCATGTGGGGATCAGTGGAGAGCTGGTCTGGCCCTATCCCACAGAAGAGCTCCTGTAGCACAAACTGCTGAAATAATAATGCTGGCTATGATAGAAAGGTATCAGATCACACAGTGCAACACAGCTTTCTGTGTATGGGGCTGCCTACCCACAGACAGTTCAGAGTGCCCATGCTACTCCTGTCCTCTGCTTATAGTACCTTTAATGGGCTTGCAAGCATCAGAGCTGGATCATGGAGCAGTGGACCAAGTTTGGTCTGATTTGAAGAATCATGTTTTCTTTTCCATCATGATCGCAGAGTGTGCGTGTTCTGCTTACCTGGGGAAGAGGATGCGCTATGGGAAGAGGGTTGGTCAGTGGGGGCAGTGTGATGCTTCGAAGCAATGTTCTTCATGCGGATGTCAGAGACAACCTATCTAAACATTGTTCCTAACCCTCTGTTAGTGGGATAATACACACTACAAAAATGGTTTAGGACAAATGAGCATTTGTGGGATGTGCTGTACTACTTTAACCATAACATATTTGAAGTTTCTGCAACCAAAAGGCAGCAACTACAACTTTTATTCAGCCCGTGATCAGGAAATCGCGGGTTCGATTCCCAAGACTGCTAGGCTCCTCTGAGGTACCCTGAGTAAGGTACTGTCTCCACACACTGCTCCCCGGGCGCTGTGTTCGTAGCTGCCCACTGCTTCACTTGGTGAATGGGTTAAATTCAGAGGACGTATTTCGTGCTGTTCACACTATGTTCTGTGGTGTGTTCACGTATGACCGAACTGTCACTGTCACTTTTTTTGTTTGAACTGCACCTGTGATCACAATTTTGTGGATCTGAATCCAAGGACTGCTAGTGGCACCACAGAGGTACCTTTGAGCAAGTAACCGTCCCAGCACACTGTTCCTGGGGCTCTGCACTGCTGCTTAACTTGGTGAATGGGTTAAATGCAGAGCAAGAATTTCACATTGTACTGTGCTGTATTTATGCGGTGCCACTTTATGTTAAGCATTTGCTAAAGAGTGGACTACAAATCCCAGATGCAGGGTGTCTCTGCCGCGTGGGGATTTTTCAACCAGCCCTGCACTGCAATGTGTCCGCGAGAAAGTGTGTCACTGGGCCACGAGGCCCTCCCCGGGGTCACATGGACACATTTCGAGCCTCGTGCGGCGCCTCGCGCGCATGTGTGTTGGTCACTGTACCGGGACAGAGAGGCGCAGCAAAAGAGGGCCGAGCTCACCGCGCCTCCACACACGCACACAGACAGAGCGAGCGAGAGCACCGGCTCACCAGGAGTACTCTCACTCTCTCACACACCTATACACACACAAACACTCACACACACACACAGATCTAAAACCTCCACATTTAGCACGCGCACTGCAGCCCTGCAAAGCGCGCAATAGGATCGTTGTAGAATTAAAAACTACTGACGGAGAGTCAGGAAGGAGAGCTGATCCTCCTGCAAAGTTCTACTTGGTTTTAGGGACCACTTATACCTCTCAACCTTCACATCTGTATGACGCTACTGGAGGAAAAAATGACGACCATGATGGATACTAACAACAATACGGGTAAGAAGTGTTGATGTGCCTTTTCTTTTTCTGTTTTGTTGCCCCCTCTTCTGTTGAGCGAGTCAGTTGTTTAACTATTACTTTCGTTTTAGCTTCCTTGTTTTCCAGAGAGATTGTGTGTCTGTAGGATATGTACTACAAGCTCTTTGTTTTCTTTCTTTTTTGCATCGTTTGCTCAGTGTTACCAGAGAAATTGAGTGTCTTTGTGATCTGTACAGTTCAGATAGATCTAACATCCCACTGAACTCAGTCTATGTTTCTAATAGTAACGCAGACATATAACATGATCACGAATGGGCTCTGATGTTTAAGCTTTAATGAGCAGATAGGGGGTGAAGGTTTAAACTGAATGTCCCAGGCTCATGGACTAGGGTGTGCTAAGGGGAGAAATAAGTTTATCTTATGGGTGAAAACATGTTAGATCGTGTCTTAATACAGAAAAAAATGCAAATAGAGTAAAAAATCGCGTTGGGTGTGAGGACGTGATGGGTTAAAGCGCGGTGTTGGGGGAACTAGGTCATGCTGTTGGAGAGAGTCAGGTGGACAAACATCCCTGTGATGCAGACGCATGTTCTTCTCCTGGTGCACATGGACCTCCGGAGCCAGCCATGTGCTCTTTGTTTTCATTCCGCGCGCGCGTTACATAACGCCCCCTAGTCTCGAGCGTGTGACGCAGCGGCTCGAGGCCATGTGCGCGCTCTGATTGGTCGGACGCGGAGAAACTAGTGGGACGCGGGGCAGGACCTCACGTTAACCCACGTTCTCTTTAAAAACTAGGACATGAAATCAATCCAAGGCGACGTAACAGTTTTTTGGGGGTTGCTTGCTTGTTTCTGACACACAACAGCGTAGCCCAGATCTCAGCAATTTTATTATTTATTCGTTTAATGCGTATATGTTATCCATGTCCTGTTAACAGTGTGTTAGGCTTGCTTTGCTGGTCTATAATGAAAGATGAGTTTGAGAGAACGAACCACTTTTACCATCCAACACGGCTTTTTATAATGTACAAAAATGCAAGTACAAGCATTGCAACGCAAAACTAGAATACAATAGTAATATTAAACACTCCCCCAATCGGAAACGCTTTTCATAGACGTACAGAAATCACACCGTGTTTTTTGTTTGTTAGTTTTTAAACCAAAAAAAAAGCATCACTACAATAAAATCATAATATTAACAACCACCACCCGACACAGTTTTTCATATAAGATCTGCAAAAAAACAATGCAAACCAAAAAAAAAAAGAACTGTAAATACTAAGAACCCCAGTCCTTTCATGTGTAGAATAAAAGTGTCAGGATTAGAAATGAACTTAACTTGTTGCTATGGGCCATTCATAAAACAGTGTTGAGTGAATGACACATTTTGTAACATCCCACAGCAAAAATACATTCAGAGTCATGTAAGAGATGTGTGTTTGGCCTATAAGGAAATGAAAGGGCAGGAAAAAAAGAAAAAAAGTTTGAGAAACGTGTAGCTGGTCTGAATGTCCTGAAGGCGTGGTCCAACGCAGCCAGTCTCGTTGAGGAGCCGTATGTCTGTGGCGCACGTGGAATGGGGGCGTGCGCGGCTGATGCGCTCGAGGCTGAGCACACGGGGACTCGGTGTGGACGCACGAGTCTCCAACAGTCTTTCTGACAAAGAAGGACTAATGTTAATCCATAGTACAACATATGCGCATCTTTAATAATGTACTCTATATAATAATACATGATGCAATAATGCAGCCTTTGCGGACGCATAACGTGATTAAGGCTGTCTTAATGTTACCAACGCAAATGACAAATTGACAGATATAGGGTGTGTGGTTCTTAAACTGGGGGTTAATATATCAAATTCAGAAAGGGTCTCAGATTAAAAAAAAAAAAAAAAGCTTAAAGGGAAGGACTTCGAGGAAAAAGGGGGTGGTATTTGAAAGAACTGGTGGGGGGCACAAGCCCCTGCACGTGTTTGTGTTGTGGTTCCACCTGACACAGTGACCCTTTGACTTTTTGTGCTAGTGCACAGCGGTTATATAATGCTCAGAGTCGTCTGCCTCTGGATTGGAATGTCCCCAGGAACAGCACTGGACAGACATAAAGGCCACATTTGTTTATGGGTTGGTTATGGTTAGGAAACTGTCCACAAGTAGGAGAACAGGATGAAGGGGGGGAGAGAGAGTGAGTTTGGAAATGTTCAAGTGAGAGAAAACCAGAAAAAACAAGACCTTTTAGAAAAGAACATGAAAGGGTGTTTTATTAAACCGGCCCACTCGTATCCTATTATAAGCTCCCATTCAGAAGTGCCACCACAGTTTGCCTTAGAGTAAGCTGATCTACCATCACAGTAGAGAGTAAACACTGTATGACAACACACGTGTCCGCACGTGTGCCGAGACACTAAACAGAGATCTGGCTCTGAATCATAGGTAGGAATGAGCCAACCACATTGGCAGACATGAGGAAGATAAGACAGGTGTTGCTTGTACACGTGGCTGGACACCGCCAGCAGCAATCAAAAACATAAAAAAAAATCCCTGTGCTTAAAAGCACACAGTCAGGTGGCCTTGTGTGGTGAACAGCATTTCCTAGAAAGTGGCTGTGTTTTCCAGACAACCAGACCTCTCCCACCTTCCTGTTGCCACACCTCCATCTGTGTTGCTAAGTCTTTACAAGCAGCAGTTTAAAAAAAAATCCTTAGAATGTGACCTGACAAGATGAAAAACACATGGATGTTCTTTTAAGTCTCAGTTTACAATGGAAACACAAGAGCTTAAATAATATAAAAATATTACCATGTCTCAAAAATGTGTTTCGTCCTGTCTTTTTCACTAGGTGGAGTAATCTCATACATAGGCTCCTGTGGAGGCTCCCCGAGCCGCACCAGCCCGGTATCGATGTACAGTGAGAACTCGAACAGCAGTTCGCAGTCCCTGATGCAGCCGTGCTTTGGCTCATCTTTCCCGCCTTCTCCTAACGGCTCCCACGATTCTTCGCGCATGTACACCAGCAGCAGCAGCAGCAGCAGCAGCAGCTCTGGCTCTGGTGAAGATGGGAACTCATCATGCTCTGGAGGGTCCCCAAGGGGTCGCGATGAAGGCACTAATGCACGCAATTCGCCAAACAAATCAGTTGCTACTCTTACAAGTAAGTTACAGTGGCCTGCAGTTAAAAGTCACATTAGGTGAAGGCTTGGTTTTGAATGCTAACACTGTTTTCTTGGTATCTTTCAGAGCTGAATGGGATGGTGTTGCTCTGTAAAGTCTGCGGAGATGTGGCTTCAGGTTTTCACTATGGCGTCCATGCTTGTGAGGGCTGCAAGGTAGGAATTTGACTTGAATCACATCACATGAAAAACACTACATGCAATGTAACAGCAAATTCAGGAGGAAAAGAAATGGACAATTTGACCTAACTGTAAATCTCAACCAAATTCCAAACTCTCTGAAATATGAAATACACAGAGAAGTGTTTTTTGTAGTAAGAGCAGAAATACTTAGCTTTTCTTTACTTTTGGCAGGGGTTCTTTCGTCGGAGCATCCAGCAAAACATTCAGTACAAAAAGTGCCTGAAGAATGAGACGTGTACTATTATGAGGATCAACCGCAACCGCTGTCAGCAGTGCCGCTTCAAGAAGTGTTTGTCTGTCGGCATGTCTCGCGATGGTGAGTTGCAAACAATGTATGAAGTTGAATGACATTTTCACAAAAATAAGTTCCAGGAAGATGACAGCTCTTTCTTCTTTATAGCTGTCCGCTTTGGCCGCATCCCAAAACGTGAAAAGCAGCGCATGCTGGCTGAGATGCAGAGTGCCATGAATAATATGGTGAACAATCAGCTGCAAAGTGAATTCCAGCTGGCTAGTCTCAAATCCACCACTCCGTCCTCTTCTTCGTCTTCTTCCTCGTCGCCCTGCCCAGGTCTGACAGTGGCTCCTCAGCCCCAGCTTCCTGCTGTGCCTATAGCTCCCTCCCCCTCCCCACCTGCCCCTGCCTCTCCTCCAACTCAGCAGGCACAAAGCCCCCCTCTGATTGCCACATCCCCACCGATGTGCCACAGCCCTGGTGTGGACACCACCATTACAGCCATCACCCGAGCCCACCGTGAGACCTTTGTCTACGCTCACGATAAGCTGAGCCCAGCACTACGGCCCCACTCGAATGTTGATCTAGATGACCAAATTGGGAACCGCTGTCCTGCCGGCTACCATGTCAACGGCCACAATACAATGTGCCATAATAATAACATAACCCTGCAGCGCAACGTCTTTGAAGTGGCACCCGATAATGGACATCACTTTCAGTCCTCATCAATCTCCAGTCAGCAGCATCAGGGGATACCACACCAGAACAATGGGCGACGCCTTCACAACAACAATTCCTATGCGGCTTATCATGGTCAAGAGACCAGCAACAATGCCCAGTCACAAAACTGCCCATGGAAAAACCGCAAGGAGATTCTTCTGGTGAGTCCAAAGTTAGCATTTTTTCTATGACAATAAAAGACCATGTCATTCTGGCAGAGTTCTAGTAGGTCCCATACCTGGTAATTCTTAGTTTTGTGGAACCGGGAGGCTTCATTAAGTTTGTGATACGCCTTACACTGTAAACAGCACCATGGTTTAAATGCCCTGTCAATAGCTTGCAAACCTTTCCTGAACTCGACTTACTTTTCCATTTCTAGGCTTGTCCAATGAACATGCATCCTCAGGCAGATCCTAACAAGACACCCCAGGAGATTTGGGAAGACTTCTCACTAAGCTTCACACCAGCTGTGCGTGAGGTGGTGGAATTTGCTAAACACATCCCAGGTTTCAGCTCACTATCCCAGAATGACCAGGTCACCTTGCTGAAAGCTGGAACATTTGAGGTACATCTGTCAACTCTTAACTATCTGCCAGTCTTTAAAAATGTAACAAATAAACCTCTTTGAAACCATAAGCTATTCATGAAGTAAATTCAGATACAAAATAGCACACTCAAAATTCTTGATGTTGTTATGGTTGGCTGCTTTCTCAAGCGATTCCAGGAGCACTTTCCAGAATTGTTTATCTGCGAGCATGTGATAATCAGTTTAGGAAGTAAGCTAGTATTAGATCTTTATAGTAGCAGTAACGGAAGTTACGATTTCAGCAAAAACAAACTTGTCTTATCAGCTCTGAGCAAAGTGTAGTAAATATTGACAAGGAAGTAGGAACAGCAAAATAAAACCCTCCTAACACACTCCTACAGCACGTTTTACAAATTGTTTTCTCTCTCTGTTGCTTATAACAGGTGCTGATGGTGCGTTTCGCCTCCTTATTTAATGTTAAGGAGAAAAGCGTAACCTTCATCTCTGGCACAACCTACAGCCTAGAAGCCCTGAAGAACATGGGGATGGGAGATCTGTTGGGAACCATGTTTGACTTCAGTGAGAAACTCAGTGCACTTGAGCTCTCTCCAGAGGAGCTGGGACTCTTTACTGCCGTGGTGCTGGTGTCTGCTGGTAAGCATCAATGAAGGGCGCCTCGTTTAGAAATAAGTATTTAGTTTTGTCAGTTGTCCAATAAATATCTTGCAGCTTCTTGTTTATTTGTGTGTTATACACTATTAGCATTGAATAAAAGTGACAGAAATAATGCCCTGCATTGGTTAGTGCTATGTAAGTTGATTCCACCTCTTATTTTTTCCACCTCTATTCAGATCGCTCTGGCATTGAGAACGTAAACTCAGTGGAGATGCTCCAGGAGAGCCTGATCCGAGCCCTTCGCGCACTTGTTAGCAAGAGTGCTCCTGGGGACGCCTCTCGTTTCACCAAGCTACTGCTCAAACTGCCAGACCTCCGCACGCTCAACAACATGCACTCTGAGAAGCTCCTCTCCTTCCGCATTGATGCCTGAAAGGCTCTGGACTTGCCAGATTTTCCAGCCAGCTGACTCAGAGTAGTGGGTGGTGGTGAGCTTAATGGAAGACTTTGCACAATGAGCATTGGTGCTCCTTTCATGAGTACTCCACAAACAGCTGACTGGCACTGATGGTGCTAAGACTTTCATTAAGAACATTAGTTTCAAATCTGAAGGGACAACAGAGCACCAAATGCTATCTGGAGACTCAAATGACTGTAAGTTTTTTGACATTTCATTCATCAGCCTGAGATGGCTGATAACATTCAGCCAGCACCAATGTCCTGAACAGGGCAGCAGAAAGAGTGGAGATTCAAACTGGGACATCCAGTACACTGGGGCAAGCCATTGGGAACAAGGGCAGAATGCCTCCTGCAGGAAACTACAGCCAGAAGGCTGGGAAAGGGGGAAAACAGTAGAGGTCAGATCCCAGGACAGTTATTCCTGTCAGGCTTATGTTCCTCCAAGAGACTGCAGCACACAATTAGGACAATGACTAGATTCTCCCCATCAATCATGCAAAACAACACAGATTGCTTATCCCTGTGACTTGTAAATAAAATGTAAATAAGCTATTAAATCTATACATACTTGAAATGTTTCAAAATGTATAATATATTCTATATATAAATATATATATTTTTTGTAAAGTTTAAACACTCAATGAAAAGTTATATGTGGGCACAAATGTATAAGATGTCAAGTGTATACATATTATAGAACAATATTCAGACATGTATTTCAGATGTGTTTTACATCATAAAGACTTTTTTCCTGAAACATGTGTAACTGTGTCCTTTTTTTTTTTTTTAATATTATGTTGGGATTCTCTCTACTTTGCTGGCAAATTAGCATTTGTACTGGAAGGCCGAAACCCAGTCAGTCATTTATCTTCCGCAAACGGCCTAAATTATAAGGTCGCAGAGACTAAAAATACCTGGAAATCTGCACACAATTTGCACACATGCTCTTGCCAATGGATGGCGAATTATTCCTAACTCAGAGATCCACTCTGACCAAACAAAGCTGAACAACAGAAAAGAAAGAAATGTGATATATACTGAATTGGGCTCAGTAGTAGCGAATAAAAAAAAGAACTCAGGATGAAAATGGAATTGAACATGGAGGGGGAGAAAAAGCAGTCCACTTTTCTACAACAACGCGTCTCCCTTGTACATTCATTACAATCTGTGAGACAACCGGCACTAATAAAGACCTGTGAGATTTTCAATATCTCTAACTTGATTTCTTGTGTTTACTCAAATAAATCGCATACTATCAGATTTACTCCAGTGGAATGAATGAAACAATGAAAGGAGTAAAATGACAAATGACTACTTACTCTTTATCCTTTATCATATTGAAATGAACTTCTCTGCTGTTGTTCAGTGTTGATGCCCTGATTCTGTCATCTTTTAACAGAACAAGGGTTTCAGCAAAGCTTGCACCTCTTAAAATAGTACTAAGATGGGTACAGACAGTGACTCTAAGCAGGGCACATCCAGTAAAGAGGCAACTGTTTTAAATGAAAGGCCTACCCAGAACCTGAACCACTGTAGTTATAATAACATTAATAATATTTTTTAATAAAAACTAATGATATTTGGTTCATAGGTGATCTATTAGATGTACAGTGTCTGCTGTAGCTACAGACAAAGGTGCGGAATTGTAATTAAAGGCTCAATAAGAGCCTTTAATTACAAAAAAGCGTGCACTTAAAAGCGTG
Source organism: Nannopetersius ansorgii (assembly GCA_037974605.1). Classification (NCBI taxonomy): domain Eukaryota; kingdom Metazoa; phylum Chordata; class Actinopteri; order Characiformes; family Alestidae; genus Nannopetersius; species Nannopetersius ansorgii. The sequence goes on along the minus strand of JBBPDE010000026.1, from coordinate 7,695,294 downwards.
CACTTGGCTGCCAATAAGGCGGAATTTTAGTGTAATGGACTTTTTTTTAAGACAATGTCTCGGAAGTAAAAGTTCACTACAAAAAAATGAATGACAAATGTGCTGTGTTACATCTGTGTGGGGCCACATAAAGCTTTAAAATGAGTTAATGAATGTCATTCCTGAAAGTTACAGGTAACTAGCGCAGCTTTCAGCATGGGTGTAAAATTAGCTTTCTGTGTTGTTTTCTTTGAGGTCCATGCTGCTGCATTTTGTACACTGATTTTTGTACGCTGTAAAGGATGCTTTCTGAGGAGGACTAGTAAAGTGAGCATTAAAATAATCCGTTCTGCTTTACTTCTGGATTGAAGAGGCCAAACAAATGGACAAAACGCTAAATTTCAAACTTTGGATTTAGTATACAAAGCAAAGGGGCCTCTAGATTTAGCTATAGAACATTTCGCAACACTCACTGAGAAATTTCTGATATGTCTTGATTTCCAGACAGAACGGAGACGTGTAAGTGTGTATCATCAGAATAGATATGAACAATGAGTTCATGTTTCCTGAGGATATTACCAAGTCTCAGTTTCACTCCTTACGCTCCTCACACGTTCACAACTGACAACATTCCTACAATCATCCCACTTTCTCTTTTAGACGGTGATCCTACACTGTAGCTAAAGCAAGGCCAATCCAATCATTTAACAATTAGAAATGTATTATTCTTAATTTCAGCCAACTATTAAAACTATTCACATAATACTTCACTTGTTAAGAACAAGTAGCAAATGTTTATCTTCTCAAATGGATCATTTCAACAGGAAATACTTAATATAATAAAGAAACAGAGTTTATCTATGCCTCTGTCGCCCCTGCTTTGCTCACTAGGGACTCAGACCTGGATTCTGAAAAGTTGGTTTGTGAAAATTGGCTGTAAAAAGCAATATATAAATAGTTGAACTGAATTGAAGTCTAAAGACATTTACAAACCACATGATAAATAACCCTAAAAATGAAGAAATATCATCTAGAATAAAAAAATAACTGTTAATAGTAATAATGACATCAGCGTCAAATGCACTAAAAGTGTGGCGAGAATTGTTTTTACATTAAATAGGCTCTTTTTTTATGAATACCCAAAAAGTAAACAAAAAATGTCTAATCATTAAACTGGTCTGATCAGGAATGCCTGCATAAAAGTAGGTAATGACTGAAAGGGCAGATCTTTTGTAAGAGCAGATAACCATCACCCACCTGATCTTTTTATTATTATTAATTTTCCTTTGAGACACAGAACTTGTGAGGAGGTTCTCCTCCTCACACATGGGCTGCAGAAGTGGGTCAATCTGCCCTCATAACCAACTTTTCACAGACTGTTCCCATTGGCCCAGGCAGGAGAAGGTCTCACATCTCTGCTGGCCAATGGGAGAGGAGCTCCAGTCAAATGGAGCAGAGAGGGTGTGAGTATGACGAAGAATTATGCTTGAGGTGCGGAGCAACTATGAGGGACAATGGAAGGGGAAAAACCTACTTTTCAGGAACCTGGTCTGCTGTTTCATAAGCATCCATTTAAAAAAAAAGAACAGGAGAATAGAAGGTAGAAAACGAGTAAAGGGATGAAGGGGAATATTCTTTTAAGCAATTCACAAACTTTAAGCAAGAACTGGCAGCCCAGTTACAAACACAACTGAGCTGTAATGTTATCTAACCTCTGTTAAGTCGCTGACTTTTCCTGAGCAAAGGGCTCCCTCATTACTGTTTGTGGGTGCTGCCTCCTAGTGTTGTAAGCCATTGATGCAAAATGAGAAATGACAGTAAATCACTCATAATAGAATTATGATTAATATGTATTTTAAACAAAACATTAATAAACCTACGCCATAAACAAGCTCTGTAGATGATTCTGTATCATCGGTGTGTAAGTACTAATTCAACATGTATCGTTCAAACCAGGTCAGGTCAGACCACTGTGAACTAAGGCTTGTGCTAAAACAGGCTTCAAAAAACCCACCGTCTGTTCTTACATACCTGATCCAATTCTATTTTCTATTAGCAAGTTCCTCATGGGTTGGGTTAGGTGCATGGAGAAGGAAACGCTGAGAACACGAGGCTTGGAACGGGATTTGGAACCCTTTAATATTGAATAAAATTCTGTAGTTCCTGCTGCCCCCTAGTGGTGTGAACCATAAATGTATGATGCATTAGACAGGCAAAACTAGTGCCTCAAATATTTTACTTCTGTTTTAGTGCTCATGATCAAATGAAATTCCATTAATTGAAGAAAAAAAATCAAAATGCCAATCTCACTAAACTGTTATTTAAACAATATTGATTCAATCTGAAAAGACCAGGCAAAATGTCACAGAATCAAAAACTTTATTGATCCTTGAGGAAATTGCTTAATAGTTATGATAAAATTCATTTTAGAACAAGCGTGCTTGCATAACTTAAGTACAGTCTACAACACTTCCTATTACAGTTACATAGCAATACAAAGAAACAGTAATATGAACACAGAAACAAGAGAACACTTAAATGCACACAGATGATTTACTTCTCAGATTTAAAGGCTGATACGTCAGAAGCATGAAATATTGTGTATTGGAAAAGGAATGCTGCACCTACTTTTACTAGTTCAAGAGGTATGTAATCTTAGTAAAATATACATTAACTAATGATGGTTGGTGTTAAAGCCCTTCCTCTACCTAACTGGATTGGAAATGTGGCCCGTCCTCAGAGGTCTGAATTGGAGGAGAGAAACTCAAGCCAGTTTGTTAAAACAGGATTCTCCACAGGAGGCTGCAATGAGAACAAAGAATCAATGCACAACCAACCATATACGCATACAAACATGTACAAACGTCTGGTTTATGCAAACCCACGTATATAAATCCCTTCGCAAATAAATATACACACGTACACTGGAACTTTCCATTTTACTTTGATGTATTACTGACACTGAATATAAACACAGACAACTGTAGTTAACAACAATATATATACTCAAGTCTTGTTGTGTTGCCAGGTGCCTTGACTTTTACAAGGATTTCTACTTGATGGAACTGTATCCTTGTCAAACATTTAGCACTCAACATAGATGCTATGCTGGTACACTTCACATTGGTTTTTAAAAAGATTAATTTGTCCTTTCCAAATGAATGCTAATTTAACTGACTCTAAAGACCAGTCTTCCAGCGTTGGATTTAGTGCAGTCTTAGGACAGCAATGAAGTATCAATGGTTCAGTTCCATTCATCCAAGGTGTCTTTAAGTCTAGGCTTCTAGACTGAAGATTAGCTTCTTTCAGTTGAGGAAAGAAGCCAGGACTTTGAAAAAGCCATTCACGCCTTTGTCACCTCTAGAGTAGATTATTGTAATTCACTGCACTGTGGACTTGATTAATCCTTACTCCGTCGCCTGCAAATAATTCAAAATGCAATCACACCAGTTTTGGCCGAACTGCATTGGATTCCTGTGCAATTTAGAATTCAATATAAAAATCTTACTGCTGGTTTTTAAGAGCCGCCATGGATTGGCACCTTCATATCTGTCTGATCTCTTAATTCTTCACACTCCAGCCAGATCGTCCAACCAACTTTTGCTTCATGTTCCTAGGTCTAGGTTAAAAACTAAAGGGGACAGGGCCTTTTCGGTTGCTGGCCCAATGCTTCCAGTGTGTGTTAGATTAGCACCAGACTGTGATCATTTTAAGAAATGATTTTTCTTAAAACACACCTTTTTACATTGGTTTTTGACTCTGTTTGATTGTATTTTGTCTTATTTTATTTAATCTGATTTATTTTTTAATTGTTTATATATGTGCTAAATGTAAAGCACTTTGGTCAACTGGGGTTGTTTTTAAAGTGCTACAGAAATAAAATGTACTTACTAGGCTAAAGCTTAATCTGGGTCTGAGAAACTGGCCCCAAGAAATTACATGCACTGGTTTAGAAGGTTGAGTTGCAAACGTGGCATATATGATCTTAAGCTACATCAAAAGTATAAGCTACAATAAAAGTGTATCCTATCGGGCATAGCCCAA
>JBBPDE010000026.1:7669793-7683952 GCA_037974605.1 Nannopetersius ansorgii | reverse complement strand
TAACTCAGTTACTTTTTGGAAGAAGTAACTAGTAACTATAAATAACTACTTTTTTAAAGTAATGTGCCCAACACTGATCAACTTTAACCCTTTGAAAGTCTTAATGTGTATTAAAGTTACCTGGGTTAGGTGGACATGGCTCATTCAAGAACTGCTCGACTGACTCTGTATCTGCAAGCAGCTTCAACATATCATCCAGCACACATAGCTGCTGCCACATATGCTTCTGTTTTCGCCTGCAGTCCTACTCAAACAAAACAAACCAGGAAACACACATTTATTAGCTCAGGAAAACTAAGCTTATAAAACAGTTCATATATATTGAGTGGACTACAGCTACAACAAACATTCACACAACAGTGTAATCCTTAGTCAAAAAACTTCCTAGACTGAGACTCACCATTAAATAGGCTGTCATAATCTCTCCCTCTCCAGCCTCCTGGACCTCTGTGGAATCGCATGGTTTCAAATGAGCAGGATCACTTCGTTCCAGTACCCTGCATTTTGATATCACGGTTATGTAAAATGTAAGCTTGAACTTTCCTCATATATAAATACATTCTCAGGACATTTCCTCTTTTATCGCATTTTCTCCACTATGATGTCTGCTCACATTTGTAAAGGTTTGCAAGGAAGTACATGAAATATAAGACTCAAGGGAAAAGAAACAGCAGACCTCAGAACACCTACAGACCTTAAACTCGTTCTTGTCGAGAAGCAATGCTGTGGTGCAAAATGACTGAAATTTATCGTGCATTATTACTGTCTCACGTGTATATATGTATAAACATATACACAGTATAATAGTGTAGTGTACATAGCATTAAATCCACGTTGTAAAATTCACATGCTGCCGTTTTGGTTTCTGGGATTAAAATAATGTACTAACTAGAGGTGGGCATAGATTAATTTTTTTTAACGCCGTTAATCTCATTGTAATCTTGGCGTTAACCGCGCGATTCTTTTTTTTATCGCGCGATAAGAATCTCGCGCCGTTAACGGCCCAGCACTAGTACTAACACTATCTAAATAATCACCCATGTTCCATTCTTAAGCATGCTTTACAAAACCACGGTAAAGAAGAGGTGAGGCAGTAAATAGCCTGCTAGCTCCCTGAGCTAAAGAGCCGGGTCTCTTTCTCACTTAACAAAAAATAACACATTTATGTACTCTCTGTGATATCTAACAGACCCACGCAGAGACAGTTTTATATAACCTGCACGGTATTATACAATATGTATTAAAATTATTTCTGTAAAGTAAGCTTTTGTTTAAAAAGGAAGCTGCAGAAAAAAACGTACTCAAAGACTCTCTCTGCCGCCATTTTTGTTTTGAAACTTGCCCGCTTGTTGCTCATTGGCCAGAATTTGGACCAATTACTGCAGGGTAAAAGAGCAGCAGCCGCCAATCATTTTAGGCGTCTGTAATATAATTCTTCTTCTCATTTTTATCCTTATTTTATATTCTTATTCTCATAATATACAGTAAAGCCCCGCGAATTCGTGGTTCAGAGTTCGATTTTTTCTTATGACCTAACAATTTTTCGCAGAAACCCGCAAATTCATGGAAACTGCAGATATCCTTCACATTTTGTTTTGCTTTTTTGTGGCAATGCATAATTTTTCATACATTTTAGAACAAAATTATTACGAAAAATAAAATGAGGAATTATGTAACATAAATATTAACATAAATCCAGCTACATTTCCATATAAAATATAACCGTATAAATTCTTTGGTACAGTCCAGAAGTACCAAAGTCTTGGGCAGGTGAAATAATGGTTATAAAGCTATAATGGTTCCAGCGCCCATGCTCTGGACTTGAATAGTTTTTCTATAACAAAACGAAAATTGCAAATAGCTTTGTTTTTATATTTGATTTGATTACATTATTGTTTAAGTTGATATATATAAATGTGTGTGTGTGTGTTTGCTTTACAGTTGCCCACATGCACCTCTCAGTGTATATTCTCTCAAGAATATGTAACTAGGCCATGTATTTGTAACTTTTATATAATGATAACATGACTTCTTCTGAGGGAGCTTTTAGGCTGTAAACTCTTTGGATGTCTGGTTCCTATCACCACTAACAATTTTGACTGGAAATCTCCTCGGCACTCATATAAAACCACCTTCAAAGACTTTGTTCAGAATGTCAGAAAATGAGGTGGATTTCCCCTCACAACATACAGAAGAAGATGCAGTCAAGCTGGATAAGCTCTTTAGAAGAAAAGGTCATTAAAATGTTTATACATGGCTTAAAGGTCTGGCCCAAGACACACACGTCTTTTTAAGCTTTAGAACTTTGAATTTTATTCATTATTTCGATATAAAAAGTTGATATGTATTGGAAAATATTATTGATGTAGAGCTCAAATTCCCCTTGCAGTTTAAAAAGCAAATACTTTTAAAATCAGCTTATATAGTCGATTTATATATAAATACTCAGCATTTTATCAACTTTAAAATTCTAGTTGATTCATTAGAAATTCTGATTAAGATCAGGAATCTATATTGTGTTGAGACAGGCCAAAAGTATCCAGGCACCCCTTTTCAACTGGTGGATTTGGTTACTCATCACTGACACAGGTGTTTAGTAGCATGTATGAAACTAGAATCTCTGAAAGGAATTCCCAAGAGAACAGGGAGTGCTGGAGCTGCTCCACATGAGCCAAAGGGGTATAAAGCCTCTCAGCTCTGGTTCTCTGAACTGATGGAACATCACAGAATTCTTTTGAGACGAGATGGAGTGGCGTTCATAATCCAGAACTGATCACCCAACAGTACCTGACCTCACTAATACAACTGTGGTTGAATAAGATCAACTACTCACAGTAATGTTCCAACATCTAGTGCATACTTTTCCCAAAGGAGGCAATTACTGCAGAAAAGTGTGGGACAAACTCCTTATTAACTTTTATCTTCAGAAGTAGGTGTCTACAAACTGTTAGAAATATTTAATATAAGCTTCATGTCCATCTCTAATGACATGGTATGGAACAGTGAATTAGAGAAACACAGTCAGGACACATGAAGTAACCGGTTTTCTTTTAATAACACATTCATATCTATGCTCTGTATTGTTTACAAGAAGTTCAAAACAAATGTGGATGAGAACTAAAGAAAATCAGGCAGGCAAAAGGTGAAAGTCCAGATAGTGTCCATGGCACCTACAATAAAAGGGAGGGGTGGGTGGCTTTGGGGGGGTGGGATTTAGGGGCTAGATGTGATCAGTTACTCATCTTCCTCTCCTCCTCGTCCGCCTCCTAAACTGTGCCCTAGTCAGCTAAATAGATCCTTACGTGCCTGTTGCATCAATACAGATAAAAAAAGAGAAATTTTCAATATCATGCTGCTCTGCAATGCATCACTGAGTACTATGTTGCAGTTCACAGAGAGAGAGAGAATTCTAATGCATCCAAACACAAGAGATACAATCCTATGTCATTTTAAAAAGCAATCAGAAAGAAATCAAATAAAGGATGAAGAACTGTGAAGTTAAGAACGTAAGTCAATCTAATGAGGAATGAAAAAACAGATTGAATAATGAGTGATATTTTCCTTTTTTTTATTTTTCCCTCCCCATTCCATTAATTCCATTTCAGAGTCCTTTCTGAACAACATCTAAACAACGGCGAAAACAAAAATCATCTTTGGAAGTAAAAGGTTTTTTTTTTTTAATATACTATCCACTACAGTATACGGAGATGCTGCTACCCAGTTGCTTAAGTCATTTATTAATTACTTATTTTTCGTTTGAGCATTTTTCAAAGCATTTTTAAACTTTTTTTGTGTCCTTTTTTACATTTTATGTGTTGTCCTATGTATTCATTTGTTCTCTAAGAGGTAGATCAACAAAAAAAAAAAGAAAATGAAAAAAATTACATGGTTACAGGTATCGTGCCCCTCGATTAGATTTAAAAAAAAAAAAAAGGGGGGGGGGGAGCTGAGTGTGTGAGGGACTCTGGGTTGCAGCTTCCCTTCAATGCTGATCTAGGACTTCACTGGATCCTAACACCAGTCATTATAAACAAATAACAGCATCGCTGGTCTCAGACCAGTGCCAAAGGGCATATTATCCCAGCACTAGAAGACTCGTTCATGCTCTGTCCACAAACCCTTTCTTGCATAGCTACCTTGCACAGAAGAAACAAGCGTTACTGAACGTTGACAAATCCTGTTCGGCCTAATGTGAACTGTACTGCACAACTTGATTTTTGTCAAAACATACATTTGTGGTGTGTGTTTTTATTGTGGTCTCTAATCTTCCTAGTATCCCAACTCCCAACACAGTCTGCATAGTCCTGCTCAGTTTTAAGTAGAGCTGCGGTTCCCAACCCTGATCTTGAAGCCCCATGCGTTGAACATTTTCCTTGCTTCCAATAAACCTATATTTATAAGCCCTTCTAGGGTTGAAGCATGTGCAAATGTAAAGTGCCCATTTGTCATACGTGAACACACCACACCACGGCCCACAGTGTGAAAAGCACGAAATTTCTCTGCATTTAACCCATTCACCAAATGAAACAGTGTGCAGCCAGGAACAGAGTGTGTGGGGTGCAACACAACCTTCTGATTGCAGGGGCACATCCCAAACCACTAGCCACCAGGAAACGATTGAAAATGTTCAGGGCAGGGAGATTTAACGACCAGAGTTGTAACCCTGTCAAGTAGAGAACATACATTTCAACTTGAATTCATAAAGTTGGATGGGATTTTGCTGCCGTTCTGTTAAGCTTGCCAAACCTTAAAGCATTTGCTATGAAAGATTACGCTTGTAGTTCAAGCATGGTTAAGTCAATAGTATGGCTGTACTGAGGGTCCGTTTTGTTGGGAGGTCAAGGCTGCATAGTGAGGAGGTAGCGCGGTGTGTTTGAGGGGAAAGAGGATATCAAGCATGGTCGAAGAGGCACACAATATGCAACATCTATAGATGGATCAGCAGAATCCATTCGTCTAAAGCAAACCTTGTCTTCCACAGTGAGTATTCACAGGTCAGTAGAACTATTTAATCTGCAATATTTCGGTTTAACCATTCGTTTGTTCAATAAGGACACGAGTGCTCTGAGCGTCCGGTCCTAGATCAGCATTCTGGGGCTCTGTGGATATGACGAATAGGACTTTAAAAAGACTACATGAAGCAATGGCCATCTTGCATGTAATAAACCAATTCTGGCTCTGAAGGGCAGGAGACCAGCATAATGTGGTCGTTTCCTTGCTCAATCACACCTGATTAGGCTGCAAGATATAAAAAAATATCACATCATGCTTGCATCACTTTATATGATGCAAGCAAGTAACACTCTGCAATCCTTGATGGGACAAAGTTAAACTTGAACTGTTTTGACCATAATTCACATTTTCTTGATCATGGGACTGCCCTGATGTACCCAAATACTTACATTGGGCCACTCCTGGGGAGTCAGGATGTTTACAGCACATCAGGTGATCAGTTAACAGCTCATTTGCGCATTTCAGTCCTCAGAATCGTGAAGGCAAATCTTGCGCTAACTATGTTGAGCAGGTCGAGCTAGTCCATACATCACATAGCAGGTTATCAGGAGGTGTGCTTGAGCAGGGCAATCACCAAACAGTGCTGGGCTGAACATCCTTAAACTATGCATTTCTCACCCTCCGATCCTACATCTTCCTTTACCAGTCAAAGCCACCCAACACCAAGCTACCCAGATTAACTCCACCTGTCCTCCATACCAACCTCAGCCTGGTCCACTCGCCAAAGCCCCGCCTCCATCCTTTCTAATCATAGCCCCGACTCTAAGCTGAAGGTTAATTTTCCAAACTAAAATGAAAGTAAAAGGAAAAAAAAAAGTAACAATAATAAATTAAAGAAATTAAAGTGAAAAAAGTAACATGCACTTTCGCTCTTGTCTGGTTGATAAAAACAATCTTATGGCTAAGTCTTGAGGTAGCGTTTCCTAGTTATGTGAGGTTGACTTCGTCATTAGCACCCAAATGTTTCTCTTTGAGCAAAGGCCAGAAACTAGCACTATGAGATACAACTGCGGTGTGCATCGGTACGATGGCTACACCCAAACTAGTCTGAGGTTGGGTCTGTTGTCTAAGTGTAAGTCTGTGCACTGCAACGGGTAGGCTTATCATTTCTCGTCCTTAGGTGGTTTCCCAAGTATTTTAACAGTCCTTGTGACAAAAGTCAGCCAGTAATTTGACTCGTCACACAATTGCATAAGTAAAGAACATGCAGTCGCGCTTATTATTTCATATACTAATCTGTTTGCTTATAGTGTGAGTCCTTGTCACAGACAGCTCGGAGCGGGAGGATTTTTGTCTTTTTATGCAGAGCGAGTGCCGAGGAGGAGACCTCTCAAGGTATCAGTCTTAACACTACACCCAATACAGATGGGAAACAATTTGTATCGGGTCTTATCAGAATACATAAACAAAACAAAACCAAAAGAAAAAAAAAAATTAAGGTCTGTTTGGCACAGTTATTACTTGCATCGTGAGTAACTGGTTAGTATTTCATATGATCTAGTAGCAGTATAAGATCTCTGTGCTTTTCGATCGAGAGAGAGAGAGAGATAAAAAAAAACAACAACTATGATCCAATCAAAAGTAATAACATTTTTTAGGGGGTGGGGGGTATGGGGGTGGGGGGGCTGAAAATAAGCTCTAAGCGACTGAACGGAACTGAGAAAACGGACACAAACAAGGCCAGCGTAAGAGAGGGTGAATGTCTACTCCAAAACTGAAAAGACAAAATGTCTTTTTTCATAAAATGCAAATAATGCAAAAAATAAAATAAAACAACAACCAAAAAAAAAACCCTGAAAAAAAAAAGTTTGAATAAAGGGAGTGAGTTATGTACAGAGATGGAAGGAGAAATGAGAGAAGAAAGCAAGTGAAAAGTGAGAGGAGGGGGATGAGTGTAGCATTTAACCTACGACCGACAGCACTATGTGAGTACTGACCTTAGCAACTTAGTACAATATCCAGTAAATCATCAAAGAGAAAAATGAACCAAACCATCATTTGTCAACTCTGCAAAAAATATCTACCTTGAGGGGAAAAAAAATGTTGGCCCATCTCCCTCTCATCTCTTTTTTACACTCTGACTTCCTTTAAAATGTTCCATACTTTCTGCAGTTTTACTAAGCTCCTGGAGATTTTCAGTTCTGTTTAGTTTTCTTTTTTTTCTTCTATATATATTTTTTTTAAATTGATGAAACAGTACGTAACCAGATGTCATGTCCAAATAAAGCTTGCTGTTAAACAAAAAAGGGGAAAAAAAAATTACACACAAAATGGCTGCAGTCTGAACAAAGGTTTGCGAGTGTGTCTCTGTGTCTGACAGAAATCGCACATCAGCAACAGGTCCGATACTCGAGCAGAAAACCAGAAGGCTGTCGTATACTGAGAAAAAGGGAAGCACGGAAAAAAAAGACCCAAAGGCTTGTGGATGAAACCAAGTACACAAAAAGACTGCTAGATAACAGCTAACCCTGTGCAGGTGTTTGTGTACTCATCCCGGTTTTAAAGGATTCTGGCAGTATCCATCCATCGTCAGCATTCAAGCCGCTGTGTATTACCCATTCTTGTCCAATTGTTTTTCTTTTTTATATTCTAAAAAATACAAAATGTGTTCAGTTGCTTCATTTAACATATTATATACAGCTGAAATCGCTTGGTATGGCGTGAACACTTTCTTGAGTTTTTTGCTCCCGTTTTCCAAAGTACATTTTTTTTTTCATATTCTCATTCAGTTAAAAAATTAACTGAGACCATAGGTTAGGATGTACAAGTTTCTGCCTTTTTGCAAACACCCAAACCACTCTCCCCCAACAAAAAACTATACACTTATTTAAAAAAAAAAAAAAAAAAAAAACTCCACACACACACACACACACTGGACAATGGGGAAGGACTAGAGTCGACTCTAAACAAAGAGGTGCCAGATATTTCACATTCAGTGTTTGAAGCTCAACAAAGGTATTGAGGCAGCGCTAGGCTAATGCTGCTGGGCTACAGCAGCCAAGGCCTACTCAAGTAAACAATCAGCCAAAATAATACTCATGGCATTGCACATGGTGCATAACACAGCCCTGGTGACGGAGGGCCCAACCCGAGCCTTACATTTCATAACGGTCTTGCGAACCAAATCATATAGGGCCAGGAAGAGGCACAACAAACGTCCTTCAGTCTGGGCCACTGTCAGCTTTCTACAGTTAACGTTAACGAACGAAAGCTTGTATGACAAACATGTAATCGTCTCATTCTGACTTCAGTCAAAATAGTCTAAAGGACCATTGTGTAGCAATGACCGCGATGCACCACTAAGCAATGGCATGAAGTGCCTCACTTCCCATTGGCCAGTGATTTCAAGCTCAGCTCATTACAGATCCAAAGACAGCTAGGGGAAAAAGAAATCTGTCTGCACTGATTCAGTAAAACCACCGAAAAAACAAAAACAGTCTTTTGCCTGTGGATCTTTCTGAGCTAAAGTGAAAAGGAGAAAAAAACAAAACAAAACACATCCACACTCTCTCATTCATGCAAACTACAAAGAAAATAAGGGAGGGGGGCGCACATCCGACAATAACTAAAAATATTTCTTTTTTTAAAAAAATAAAACATTCAGGACTATCAGCTTTTCATATAAAACACCAGCAAGCGAAAAAAAAAACAAAAGAAAAAAGAAAAAAGCTGTTAGGAATACTGAGGTAACAATACCCTGAGGTAGGTTTCTTTTTTTTCTTAATTTCATTTTATCTAATCTGTTCTAGGATCAACGAGGACCGCCAGGCTCCTGGTGACCTCATCGGCATACGTCGAACGGAGCGGGAGTGAGAGAGCAAAGAAGCCATTTTTTTGCCCTACATGCTGTTGACCTTTGATCTAAAGGCAGGGTAGAGAGCTGTACACTGGAGCGCATTCCATTCACTGGTGCCTTTACGCACCAGTATCTTGGATAGGCTCCTACTGTACTTAAAATACGTGAGATCTAATGCTGTCATCCATCACACACACCTCAGAGAACTGTTGGTGACTTCAAAACAGTTCAGAAACCATTTTTAAATCGCCACAATCCTTGCTGGAGTGAAGGGAACCAGATCCTTGATCTCTGCAAACCTGCTCTGTGTTCTGGTTTCTTTCTTCAGTGGGTTTAAAATGATTCTAGGTCAAAACCAGAATACAGAAAGCAGGGCTTACTTACGTATCAGACCAATGGGAAACGTATTACGGTAATAATTAGACCTATGTGTTATAGATATTTCGTTGAGTCCTGACTTTAAATTGACCTTATTATATGTAAATAGTATGACTTGTTTTTTTATTTAAGGTTCCAAAAATACAGGCTCTCTCCCTCCGTATCATATTTCATTGCCCTTTCCTCATTCCTCTGAGGGGCCAGGTTAACTCACATATCATATATATATAATATATATAAAATATGCCATTTGGGTGTGGGCCACGCACCGGCGAGCATCGCGGGCGTGGATTAGGGCTGGTGGTGGGGTCTGTGTCTTGGAGCCGAGCCGCTGCAATAGAACTGCAGGGCCAGCTTTGGCCCGCCCACTTACTGTACCCTCACTGCACGCTCTCCTAGCCAACTGGAACTCAGCCTGAGAGCAACACGCAAGATAAAGCCCTGCGGCTTCCCTCATTCTGGTCTCACACGTGACAGCCGAGGAGCGCGCAGTATTTCAATACATTTTCATGAAGATTATATTTACAACCTCATTTTTTCTTTTTTTTGATTTTTTTTTCCCTCACCCCCAACAGTCTACTGCAAGGGACTTAAAGAGCAGTGTTAACAGCTATGGCCCCTCCCCTAATTTCCAATAGGCTAATAGACTCGTCATGGGTTCTTCACTCTCCCCTTCCCGCTTCCGGTGCACTGCATTTCATTAATAATACCTCTGAATAAACATTTCTATACATATATCTCTATCTTTAAAAAAAACCCCAAAAAAAAAACAAACAAACAAAAAAAAGAAACACACCCTTAAAATACTAGAGTGACTGGTGATGGCTGAGGACCCCCAAGTGTGTTACAATTCTCAGGAGTGCTAAACTTCTTAGAACTTTCTTTCAGGAAACCTCCGAAGGCCATCGTTCCAGAAGCTATTTCATAAGCTCTCACTAGAGAGTGCATTTCTGCAGGACCCATCCCACCCCGCCCATCCCAGCCCAACCTATCATGTCCCGCCATCCTCAGTCACTCGACCTGGCCTGGCATCTGGTCTCTGTTTACTAGTTCTTTCTCTCTTTTCTTTTCTTTTTTATTTTAAATCATTTTTTTCTTCTAGTTTCATTTTATTTTCTCTAAACATTTTGTCCTCTCTCAGGCATTTTTTCCTTTTTATTCCCTCTCAGTTTGACGCTCATTTCTCCCTGTCTACCGCTGGGTCTGTGTGTCGCTCTCTCTCAGTCAGTCCGCTGTTTCTCCACCATCTGTCCGTCCGTCCGTCCAGCTGCGGCGTGGGCCCCTTACTTCCTCCTGGGCTCCTGGGGCACTCCCTGGTTAGGCCCCACCTCTGATAGATTCTGTGGATGAGGACCAGGTGGGCCCCCCATCCCTCCTTTCTGCTGCTGCTTAACTTGTGTAAGAATGTCCCTAATCTTCCTCTGTGCCAGCTAAAAGTAGAAAAAAACACAAATGTCACATTGTAAACAAACCCTCATCCCATGTAATATGATCCTTATTCCTTACTTGTGTCTTACCGAAGTAAATTTCAGTCAAAGCCGTATTTATGATTTTGGTTATCAGACCTTATTAAAAGTTCTTGTGTAGTGTTTATGACATGTATTTCATGCCATATTTGACAAATTATTTATGTAATTCTGCAATTACATTTAACTTGTTTATAGCAAACAGCATAGCAAACAGCAAAGAGGGCGACAACCAGATGTTTGTATTCAAACAATAATTACTGACTAAATGAAATAAGCAAAACAAAATTCTCTTGCTTGTTGAGAATGCTTAATGTGTGTTTGACGAGATATTTTGTTTCCCCCTGCAGAATCTTCTGCCGACCACTCACCTGACTTGCGTAAAAGTGGCCAATGATCTTGACGATAACCTGGTCTTGCTCATCAGGGGTCTGCTCTCTGGGAACCACGACTTCAGCTGCAGTCAGATTCTGTAGCTCATTCACCTAACATGGGATAGTTAACAAGCTGAGCATAACCTCAATGAGAAAACTACACTAATGAAACACTAATGTTTTCAACATTTTCCTCTGGAGATTCAAGCACTTTTTTCAGCAAACATGGCTCTACTGGCAAAATAAGGCAAAAGACATCACCCTGGCTTCTTTTTTTATATTATGAGTAGCTGAGCATACATTCTACTCTATCTGATGTCATTCCTAAAATGTTAGTGTGTACATATGTTTGTCTTTACTTAGTCCAGTCGTCCATATTGAATCTTTAATCTTTGCTTTCTCTCTATTAAACAGGTAAAATGATTGGACAGAACCACCTCTAAAAAATAAATAAGAAACATTATAAAATCCTTACCGTCTTCCCACCCTTTCCAATAACTCTGCCTGCAGCGGCTGCGGCTACTTTGATGTGTGTCTCAAGCTTAACTTCTTCCTTAGGTCCAAAGAAATTCTCCTCCTTCAGCTTCCCATATATTCTGCCCTGGGCCTAAAACAGAGCAGAGACCTTTCATACTAAATGAGGGTAAACATTTGTATAGTACACGTTCAAGAAAAGACCCAAACTGACAGTAATGCAAAGAACATTATGGAACTCTATATATTTTACAGTTAAAGATCACTGCTATAATCCAAGGGTGTTGCCAATAAACATGAACATAAATAACATGAATGTCTACAATGATGAGCCATAACACTGACAGGAAATTACAGTAGCACCCAACCATGGGTGGGATATCTGAGAGATGTTCATGATGGCCACACTGTGATGGATAGATGACTGGGTCAGAGCATCTCCAAAATGTGAAGTATTGTGGGCTGCTCTTAGTTTGCAGGTGTCAGTATCTCACAAAAGATGTCCAAGGAAGTTCCAATAGCACCCAAGGCTCACTGATGTCTTATCAGATCCCATACAAGAGTTACTGTAGCACAAATAGCTAATTAATGGAGGCTAATACAGAAAGACGACAAACACACATCGCATCACAGCTTGCAGCACAATGGGCAGCGTAGCTACAGACCCTGTCAGACTGCAGACCCTGTCCACTGCTGAAAGCCCCTACAATTGGTATAGGAGCATCAGAACTGGACCATAGAGCAATAGAAGGAGGGGGCCTGGTCTGATGAATCACGCTTTCTTGGATGTCATTGCAGAGAAGACGGCAGTGTGTGGACCTGGCCTCAAAATTCCCCACATCTCAATCTGATCAAGCATCTGTGGGATGTGGACTAACTACACAGTTCTAAGGAGGCCCCACCTCACAATTTACAGCAGTTTAAAAGCTGCTTGACACCAAATCACACTTTCAGATGTCTTGAAGTCCATGTCTCAATGGATCACAGCTGTTTTGGGGGCATAAAAGGGGGCCTACACATTATTATGTAAGCGGCTGACTGGTGAAGCTTGCTACCTGGCATTTAAAATGCTTGGCAGATACAGCAGCAGTCATTAAAAACAATTGTTTTTTGTCTGTAACCATACCTTAAACTGGGCCTCAGGTGGACCAGTAACAATGACCATGCGCATTTTTGAATCAGGTGTTTCTGCTGGTGCAATCTGAAATGAAATTCAAATATTTACAGTTCAGTTAATGTAGATTACATGTGTACATCTTTTACATTGTAATTTGTTTGGAAAACATTTGTCAAAAACTGAATATTTTACAAAATGTGCCTTTTTAAAAATAAATGACCCTCAGATGTTATTTGCTAATTACTAATCCTTGCTACTTCTCAGTGTCAAGTTTAAATCTATTCTTGCTCCCACTTTAGGAATATAGGCTCTTGCTGACCACTGGCTTGCATTTCAATAATTTGAGGAAAGACTTTCTTTATTGCAGTGATTATCATTGCAACATACAATATACTACTACTTGTGCTACATTAACCTGAGCACATGCACATGCACCAGTCACAAACCTTAATCGATGCCCCAGCAAAGCGGCTCAGCTGTTTAATATGCTGCCCCTTCTTGCCGATAATGGCTCCCACTGCTTGAGCTGGGATGTACACATGGACTGTCTCCTGCTCAGGGGCCTGTGAGGGTAGACACAGTTAATCCAATTTGATCATTCAGTGTACAACAGACACATCAAAACATACAGTCAGCTGCAAGAACCACTGAGTATATTTTAATAGTTTCCAATAGGGATGCACCGAAATGATTTTTTTTTTTTTTGGCCCAAACCAAAAACTGAAAATAAGGAAACACTTGGCCAAATACCAAAACCCCGAAAGAAATTACAATTATTTAATTTATTATTATTAATTTATTATTATTATTATTAATTTATTAATTTATTATTTAACTATGTTAAATATGTTACAAAATTATGAAAATATTTAGCATTCAAACAATGCACAATATGAAATACAATTTGAAAAAAATATTTTACTTGGCCCCACTCATGAATAGCCTAAAAGCAAGATAGTTGAACTATTGTCTTCTCTCATAAAACAAGTGAATTAAAGTTCATTTTAATATTCTGAACGAAGTGCATTCAGAACAAGTGCTTTAAAAACTGTTGAAAGATAAACAACATTCTCTGTAGGCTTTTAACAAAATAGTGTATTAACACAAAGACTGGCAGCCTATACATTAACTGTAATCACTGGAAAACATTCTCGCCTTTTCAAAAACACAGAGTGGGTGTGCTCAAAGGGTCTCACCTCTTCTGTGCTTGATAAGGATGTTTTGATTTTATATGCTAAATTAATCCCGACGTTGAGAAAGTCCTTGTGGATGCACCCTCTAGAAATTTCAGCATTGCACGCTTTACAAACGGCTTTCCGCGTGTCCTTCTTAGATATGTGGAAATGCGCCACACGGCAGACAAGTTTACTCTAATCCAATCTGGCGCCTGCAGGTTCCAGTTGTTTTGGACGCGTTAAAAAACAATTCCGGCCGGAATATTCAGTGGATCTCTAGTTTCCACATTTGTGTTAGTACGTATAAAACATTTATTTTGCTTTGATTACGACGCGAACAGTTTGGGCTGTTTGGGAGTTATGAAA
>JBBPDE010000026.1:7629196-7651458 GCA_037974605.1 Nannopetersius ansorgii | reverse complement strand
CCCTTAACCCCAAGTTGCTCCAGGGAGAGACTGTCCCCTGTAGGTAGGGAATGGAAGTCGCTTTGGATAAAAGCGTCGGATAAATGCCGTAAATGTAAATGTAAAAAGTTGTCAGTTTGATTGGTCCATATACTGCAAACACAGCCCATCATTAAATCTGTCTTTGTGATGTCACAAAGGAAACTCCATTAGCATTATTTATATTAACTCATTTACATCGTCTATTCACAATAAAGTTATGTTTTGACTTGGACTGATTTTTGCATCAAGCACAATGTGGAACAACTAATCAGAACAGAGGTCATTTACATATGTACCCATCTTTAATGATTAGGAACGCCAAGACAACTTCCTAAACACTTTGAGTTTAAAGCCTCTTTAAACCCATGGAATGGAGAGAGGTTGGAAACGTCACCCAAAAAAAAAACAAAAAAAAAAAAAAAAACGTAAAAGTGAGCTTGTTACAAGGGGACCTCAGGAGTTAATATAAAATACAATAAAAATGCAATAAGATATGAGCACTTTAATAATGGGGTTTATAGTGGGTGCACACTCATTTAGTGATGTAAAAAAAAAAAAAAAAAAAAAAAAAAAGGGAATGTACTGTGCTTTTGTATGTTTCGTACATGAGGCCACCACACTTTTGACTGAAGTCACTATGTGTATTGGGGCAACATGATCAGCTGAGGAATGCTTCTGCAATGGTAGCCAATGGCAGAGGGGAAAAAAGTCTAAGGTTCTTTCCTGCATTATCATGTGAAAAACTCCTCCCTCTCCCTCTCTTTTGTCTTGGGAGCTGAGGAATTTGGCATGGTATGGGGGTGGGGTGGGGGTGTGTGTCAGAGAGAGAGAGAGAGAGAGAGGGTGTGAGTGAGAGAGAGAGAGATTTTCATTTCAACCCATCTACTAAAAGTCTGCAAGTTGTTCCCAACCTTCAAACCTGGCATCTCGACCTATGACCCCAGATGGGGGAACGTCGTGGTGGCTTGAAAGAGCCGCAGGCCAGGCCAGGCCAGGGTAGAGGAGGAGTCGGGGTTACAGGCAAACAATTGAACTTTTAAAAGGGGCCACAGTTTATGCTGAGCTACAGCCCCCATGATATAAAGGGGAAATGGCCTTTGGGACATAAAACTGCCCACAAGTGCACTGCCCAACACTTTCCACCGGGAGACCCAGAGCCGATCGTGTGTTATTTACTATCCCGCCGCATGAGTCCAGACCTTAACGATCGATGTGCAAAATGAAGCTACTGAGCATTTCTGTCTCAAAAGAGATGTGACATCAGGTCTAAACTCGCTATCCTGAAGCAAATGGCTTTTGTTTGAAGGCATTTAAAAGTTAACTTTAGGTCCTACTCCATGGTGAAATGCCATCATAACGTTTCCATGCAGCATTGCTGCTGCACTGTCCGCACATTAGTGCAAGTGAGTTACTGCACTTTAAAAGAAGTAACTCACATGAAGTAAGTGAAGCAAATATACAGGTTTGTTTAAAAAAAAAAACATTCAGAGTCTGTATGTGGTAGCAGATGAAGTTAACCTTATTCATCCTACACAGGTCTCTTTACATGGTGAAAGGCAACAGTAAGGTTTCCATGAATTACAGCATTCCTGTCATTTTTTTTTCTGCACTTGCCTTACCTTGGCACATGTGAGTGGCCACACCTCAGAATGAATCAAATAAACCAAACATGCAGCTTAGTTTCAAATAAACTAGATAAATGATAAATTCTGTAATTTGTAGGGTCTGCTTATGGCAACAGATGAAGTTAGGGAGATGAAAGTTAACTTTACTGTTGCATTTCAGCATGAATTCTAGGGTGAGTAACGTTTCCATTAATTAATGCTGCAATTCCCCTACCTTAGCACAGGTGAGGGTCTGCACCTTAGAAGTAATTGGAGTAAATTAACCAAACAGTTCGTTTCATATAAAGACGACGAATCAGAACTGAAATTCCGTCATTTGTAGGGTCTTCTTGTGACAACAGATCAGTCGACCACTCTCAGTGGCGGTGAGTGAACGAGGCGATGAAGGGACCCGTGTGTGTGTTCGACAAGAGGAGAAGCTGCTGGCATGTTTTGACTCTTCTCTTCGTCTCGTCAGCCCGCTTTCGGAGTGCTGGTGCTGTTGGAGGCACAGGCCGCCCGGACGCACCGACTGTGGAGCACATTTACTGGGGGAAGCAGGGGACTTGGCCTCGGTGTGTGTCAAAGTTCACTTTCCGCTCCGCCGCCAGGGGCTCCTGCGAGAAGATGGAAGCTGCGATAGCCTCCATTTTGTGAGGGATCTGCTGACTTCTCCCACACGAGTACACGGGCCTTCAAAATGGGGTTCGACGCACTTTGAGCTCCAGTAAACGGTCAGAAGTTCATATTCCGCGTCAAAACCAGGATACAGACGAAGCACGGACCAGACAAGACCCTACTCCCCACAGAGCACAGGGGGCCTGCTTTTGAATCCGAGCCCTTGTACCATTAAATGAATGTAGTTAACCCCAAATCAACGAGCATGTAATAAATCTTAATAATAAAAAAATAATTTCATCGGCTCCAGTTGCGCCATTTCGAGAGCGAGAGCGGTGACAGAACCAAAATGCCCCTTTTTTTGCTCCTGCACGAGTGCCGCTCGCTCTCTACGGCACAGCCCACCTATAAATGCAGCAAATAACCAAAAAATGCAAATTTAGATGTGTAAGTTAAAGAAAGAGTAATGTATAATGCACAGTTTGCACTTCATTTTTTTCTTTTTTAAAAACACAAAAATTATTGCATAATTTCTACAAATACCCGCTTCATTCACACGTAATGGCTGGCAGGAGATCAAATTATTATTAAATTCATAATCATTCATAAGGCCCCCAGTTAGAAGCACGCATTAATGTTCAATGTTATCTTGCACTTCGTTTACTTTTTTTCGTCTCTCTTTTGCGAGATTTCCACAAAAAAACGGCTCCGTGAAATAGCTGGCGGACAATCAAATTATTAAATTCGTTAAGGTCCTGAATTAGGAGCGCGAATTAATGTTCATTATATGAATGTTCATTAGCATTATATTATTTAATTTATTATAAAGCACGCTAGGCTTTAAAATGTATATACGGGTGAAATAAACCCAAATACTCTTTATGCACGTAGGTTATTGTTATTTATCATCTTTACCGCGAAAAGTCTATTCTTACAAGGCCAAACGAATTTGTTTGTAACACAAAAGTTCACTTTAATTAGGAGTAATAGTGAAATGTCACACGTTGGCTACCAAACACAGTTAAATAATCCGCACCTTTGTGTATGCACGCTGTAACAGAGGCTTGTTGTGTCCTATGAGGGGCTCTCACACAGACCCCCATGGCCATGTTGTATGCATGCATGTACCCACTGTACATTCAAGCCCAGTGTTCTCCACATACATACATATAGAGACGGATTTTCTGGTTCAGTGAAAATTATTTCAGTCCAGGGGGAAAGTCTCAACCATGTGAGCACGCAGAGGCAGCCATCTTCTTCTTCTTCTGCCAACGCCCAATTACTACAATGAATCATGGTCACATGGGGTAGCTGGAATGTACTATATAGGCACATGCAACATGAAGACTCCAGTCCTGCAGCCATGTCAGCTTCTGCTACCAACACGCTCAGTCATGTGTGCTTGGGCTTTTTCACTGCTTGTTTATGCTGCTTTATCATGATGCACTTTCATAACATTCTAGGGACATCTTTCTTGTCTTTTGTGCTCTTGGTTGTTTTTAATTATCAGATTCGCATCTAATTGTCTTGGTACTGATATCAAAAGAAGCTGTCCGTGCTCTTTGAAATTTGCCCGATCTTTTTTTTTTTTAATCCATACAACTTTCTTTAAAATATATAGAGAGATGTAGATATATAGATATATATATAAAGAGAGAGAGTGTGTAAAGAAAGCACATCGTGTCTCTTATGCCTCACTCGCTCGTGCGCGCAGCTCCGGTGGCCGGAGTCTCGAGCAGACCTGCGTTCATTCATAAAGTCGCGAGTACTACAGCAGCGTGAAAGAGGCGGCGCGCGCGCCCCGGCGCCGCCCACCCGGGGGAAGCGGAGGGGCTTCCATACAAAAAGCAGTAGAGGCGCGCGCCTCCACAGCACAGCACTGCAGCACGGAGCAGATCACCACACACACACACACACACACAAATATATATATATATATGCATATGCAGACACATATGCATAGGCACACTCATACCGCATGCATACACACAAGCATATGCACGATTACGGTAAGGCAGGATTTACTCACGTGCTAGGCTCTGAAAGGCAGGCTCGTTTTTTAAATGAATGCGTCTCAGCTTTTCCACACCTCGCTTGATACGAGTTAAACTCGATATCTTGATTTGAAGTATTATCACTTATCAAAGAGCGTCAAGAGCTGCGTGTGGCTACTAGAACAGGGTCCGGCGCTCAAGCCTCCCCCTATAAAAGCGCAGTGAGAGATCCCATAAAGAAAAAAAACCCAGAGGGCACCTGAGCGAGTGGCTTCAAGGAGGATCCGACTGCGTTACAGCGAAACCCCCTCCCCCTCTCACAGTGGTCAAATAAAAAAAAATCTCACGAGTTCACCTCAAATCACTACACACCACACACAAGAGGTGTGCATTTTTAGAAACGTTGTTTGGAAACATTACCTTTGCGCGGAAGATGAGTGTAACGGGGTGGAAGGGTTTCGATTAATCAACTACAAGACGAAAAGAATTCGTAATACCAAACTGAGAAACGCAGATCACAACCCTCAGATCTAGATTCGCCCGTCAAGTAGTTCATAGTAACTGAGAAAGCCAGAACTTTTCTTTAAAATAACTAACAGAAAAGGTGCACAGTGTGAAAAGAACCATAATACCAAACTGAGCAAAGCAGATCACAGCACAAACCGAAACACTCCGATCTGGATTCAAGTAGTTCATATTAATTGAGAAAACCAAGATATCCTTTTAATTGTATCATAACAGAAAATATTTTGTAACCTAGACTCTCTCTTAAACCATAAGGTTCTCAATGAAATCAATTAAGCATGTCATCATTTAATTGCTTATTCTAAAAAAAAAAACAAAACAAAAAAAACCTTTGAACTAAGCTTCATTTGGAAAGTGAGGAATTGTGGAATTAGCTGTTTTTTTTTAAAAGAACATTTACATAAGAGCAGAACAGAAAATCTAATCTGGAAATCCACAAGAAAGACTGGAACCGATCTTTGTTTTCTTATTAATTAAAAAATTCCATATCTTTTTATTCCTTAAGAAAGAGGAAAATCACTTTTCGTACTAAATATTGTAAACTGCAGGAAATACAATCAGTCTAGTGGACAAGATTACAGCTCAGACTATGTCAAAGCTTGATTCCAACGAATACATTTTAAGGTTAAACTGATTTATTTAAATAAATGGACTGTTCAGCAACTCAATGCAATACCTTTAAAACTTAAACACTAACACTTGCTAACTGTTCAGCACTTTCATGACACAAACTACAGCAAGGACCTGAAAAGGTAATTTTTTACCATTTTCATTGCATTTGAAGCTATGGCCAGCACATTCAGTAAAATAATAATTTAGAAAAATCACAGCATTTCCATAGAGTTCAGAATCCCTGAAATCTCAAGCAGGCAAACCTCACTAATCCCTCAAGTCTTTTCTTTTACGTGATCTCAAGGCAAGCAAAACAGAGCCACAATTTCTTCCTTGACAAAAACACAAGGGGGGTTTCTTCCTTCCAGTGTGTGACGCAAGTCGGGGACTTTCTTTTGAATCAGTGAACCCCACAGACCTATAGAAAGGCCAGAGAGAGGGGCTCTTCAGCACTATGTGCAGCTGACTGCTGGGGATACCCCCCTCACCTACCGTCAACTTCTCACTCTTACTCTCAGTAGCTCAACTTCTAGCACGTTCATTTTGAAGCTCAATCTTTAGCACTATCTGATGGTGCATCCGTTTTGGATGTTTTCGTAAGGCTTTCATTTTTTCTCACAGGGCGACTCTGAAGGTAAAGATCTTGGTGTAAAAAAACCCAAAACAGCCAGATCATAAGGAGAACACCTCTGACAAAACTAAAAAATAAATAAATATATCGTCCCAGATTTACTAACAGGTTATTTTACTTTTTGCAATCTTTGTTGCTTATCTCTATAAGATTAAAAACATGAATAGAAGAAGTTCTAAAAAGTGAATCACACTCTTTAGATCTTGTTTTGCTGCAACTAGCCATCAATATAAAACACCTGCCCACCTCTGAAACATTTGATTTTTGGCCACATCACCATGTGCCAGCAGGTGAGAGAAAATACTATTAACCAACAACACCATCATCAAACACAGAGCTAGCTCACAGACCCTCACTAATACTGTGTCTTTCTCACAAATACGTCACGCTACGGGAGAAAAACACATTCTGATCGTTGATTTACTTTCATCTTGTGCAGGCTACAGTCAAAAAGGACACACTCAATTCTTTTTTTTTTGACCCAAACACAAACCAGCATGTGAGAGAAAAATACTAATTAATTAGTTGAAAACCAACATCTGTATTTCCACAAGGGAAAGGGTAATTGTCACTTGAACATACATGTTTTATTATTTCTTCATATAATCACAAATATAAAATAAAAATCTTTTGCATCCAACAAAAAACAAGAGAACGTCCCAAAAAGTACACGAACATTTATTTCTCTAGTTAAAGAAGTCAAAATGTGGTCTTTTCTAAAGCAACGAAATTTTTGAACAAATAGTGTCGAACGAGCCGCCTTAAACCAGCGTTTGAGGAGAATAATTGCAGAATTCTCCTCAATTATCCTTAAATTCATGTGCGTGGACCCCGTAGCCGATCAGGCCTCATGTTCTCGGCCCGCCGCATGTTCGAGGAACTTATGAGTCCATATAGGTTTGGAAAAGGGGTGGGGGGGTGGGAGTGTTTCAGCAGGGGTGGAGGTTTGTCGACCCCTCCCCCCTTTCTGTGCCTTTAGCATGAGCGAGTGTGTGTCGAGAAGGAGGACATAGCATGATCACACCAGCACATGCCTGTTTGGAAACCATGTGACCTAGAGGCTCCATTTTAACTGATTGGGCCTGAGCACGAGGGAGCTGCATGGGTATAAGGGGAAGGCGAAAGAAGGAGAAGAACAACAGAAGGAAGAGAAGTATCTTCACTACTTTCTGTTGCTTTTATATGGTCCAACAAGAGGACCATGGCTCATATATGCAGTGTATACAGGAGCACAGGCATGTATTTTACATAGTTAACCCCACAATGCACAACAGAACAAGAATGATGTATTTAAACATTATAGAAATCATCTACATGAAGAGATAACTCTCAAAACTTATTTTAATTAAAACTGGAGCTTAATTTTATAAAAAACACAGTAGATTCTGTGGTTTCTTAATTACTCATCCGCAGATAACACATTCACTAAGGCTTATATTGATATTAGTGGTTCAACAAACTGTACAAACACACACCCCAAATTCTCGTCATAAAGGGCACTGAGGAAGCTCTTTAAAGAAGCATTCAATGCAATGTTATGATTTAACACACAGACTGGAATATATAGCAGACGATTTTAGCCTTGGTTAAGATGGCAAATACATAAATGAATAAAAAATAAGCAAAGAATGTCTAGAATCTAACAAACAAGTACTGATTGTAAAGAATTGTTAAAAAAAAAAGTACCTCTCAAGCCAAAAACTTTCTTTTTAGAACAGCAACCTGATGCCCTGTAAAGCTGTACCATATTCTAGTGTACATAATATTTTGTATCTAAAAATAAAAAACAAAAAACACTTCTATCAGATAAAACCCTTCAATGGAAGGGAAATGTAGTAAAAGTTTAGTAAAAACACTGAATGAAAAATTTGCATTTGCAGGAATAATCTTAAATTACACCTCCTTGCAGGATCTTTTTAAAAAGTTTTTCCTATCTTAAGAAGACAGTAAGAAAGTAATATTTAAGCTATGGACTGGGCATGGTTACATAATGTCCTACAGTGGTGCTGTAAAGCATCCAGGTCATGTGGGTGTATTATGACTTGACTTGATTTGATTATCTTTACCACCTTTACACTCAGGGCGTAATGATACTCACAGATTGTCAAGATGTGATTTTCAAGATTCTACATAACTACTTAAATACACCACACAGACTGGTTTGGTGCAGAAACATGTTAACCGTTTCAGAACAAATCACTACAAAACAACGAACTTATATCCATGAAAGTGTTAAATACAAGGTACTCAGATGCTAGGTTTAATCATGGAGTGATAGTAAATGTGGGGTGTATCAGTGATATAAATTACATAAAATTAAAAAAAAGGTAATATTTTGGTAATGTCTTGAAATGATTGCATAATTGCAAAAACCTTACTTTTACACCTTCCAATAAAAATGCGTTCTAAAAGCACCCCTTTCGCCATCCCTGCAATTTCATCTATTGCTTCAAGAACCTATAAAAGCCAGGTTCAGAAGACAATGTATTTTCCATCCGGCACAACGGCGACCCAAAACCAGAACAAACTTTAGTTCTGAGTGTAAATTACAAATCAGAAATACAAAACTTTATTGATCCACAAGGAAATTGCTTATTTCTAGGGATACACCGATTGCAATTTTCTTGGCCGATTCCGATTACCGATTTTTTTGTAAGTGTGATCGGCCGATACCGATTTTTCCAATACCAATTTTTTCCCCAGATAACAGAAAATTAGAGCTGCTGCACGTAGTCGACGACAACGACACAAAAAAATGGGTTTCAACTTTAACGTAACGTGGGAGTTACTTTCCCTGTTTACTGGTTACTTTTATAATAGTGACATATGATAGTGGCAGCTCTACAGCAAATACAAACTTTTTCTTTAATATTTAATTTTCTTTAATATTAAGCTTTTTTTTCATAACAAATTTTCTTTACAAATTTAAATAAAGAAAATGTAATACATAAAGAAATAAATAACCCCCCCAAAAAAGATCGGTTTGAAATCGGCAATGCGTGCAAGTGATCAGGCCAAAAATCGGATGTTTCCGATCACTGGCCGATCGATCGGTGCATCCCTACTTATTACTGCAAAGGCACACAAAAGCAGAGGCAAGATCATAATATATAAAGCCTAAATAAATCCAATGAAAAAAAAAAACTGTTGAAAGACTTCATCATGAAATATGCTATGCTATACAAACAAATGCTTACAGTTAACTGAATTACTAACGACGCAAATAGTAGTTAGGAGAACGTTACTGCACGTAGTAGAGACAAACAGTATATGGTTAGACTATTGTACATGTGTGAGATTTGTCTGGGTGTCCTACGCATACCTTGCATTAGCAAACATTGTCACTTTTGTTGCACCTGTCGATTCTAAGCTACATTCTTCATCGGAGAAAGTTCTTTTCTTAAGCAAAACACTTAATTGCCAATTGCTTCAAATAGATGAAACTGCATTCATTACATTACACAATCATTTATACAGTTCACAGTATAATAAGACGTGAAGACTTTGTCAAAACGAAATAAACACGACTGAGGCGACGCTCTTTTTATAATGTACAGGTTTCTTAATTGGTTTAAATGATCTGGGTAACAGAGAAAGTCCTACCCCAATTCCACATTCTAACACATTCTGATTTTAAAACACCATCGCAGCTGACAGCAGGCCACACCCAGTGCATGTGGTAGAATCATTCATGTTAAAATTAGGTAGGTGTTCACAGCAAATGGCTAACAATCGCTTAATGATATTCACTGACATTACTAATTGCAGTTAATTGTTGCTGAAGAGTTTGAAAGCCCCACTCCAAAGACCAAGGTGTTCAATAAAAAGGCTCCAACTTGGAAAACAGTTTGATTCTTCTACATGCATTTGGGTGAGAATTTCCATTCCCTGAACTTTAAACATTCTGAGCTTTAGAAAGTTCTTAAATTAAGCCTGTGCGGAAGATTTTCATCCCCCAATTATGCTGCTATTTTGCACAATTGTGGTGTGAGCTGACAAAACTAAAGGACTGAGGCATGAATGACATTACAGTTGTAAAGCCACAGGAATTCCTGTGTCAGAACATTCATATCATATTCATCAGCATCAACTAAAACTGGTCACGGCTTTACTGAATATTGCTGATGCGAAGATTTTTTTTCTGATGCAGAGCAGCAAACATCAAACGCATTACTTATTACAGTTCAGTGAGACTTGTGTGTATGTACACGCACACATACACAAACACGCAAAAATACATACACACACACACAAATGGCAAAAAGAGAGAGTGTGTGTGTGTGTGTGTATGTAAGGTCAGTGACTAACATACAGAGTGCTGTGCAGTCCTAGTTCAAACGGTTGGGCCTTCAAGAAAAATCAAGGGAAATCATGCAGGACAAACTGTGCCCCCAGAAAGTAGAAACATGAGAAAAACATACCAACAGTCACAATTCCAGCAGTCGTGTGCTGCAAAGACATCTAAGGGCCTTTCTTTGCATACAAAAGCAACATTTTCTTATTGATTAAATGTGTGAACAGATTTTGGTCCTTTTTTTAAGCAATGCATCTCAGACATAAATTGTGACACCAAATGAACAGTAACCAGGACTGTACGTATAATCGTAGGAATTCAACTGTGATTTGTTTTTGCCTGAAACTGCCTCCAGCTCTGATGCATAAAAGAAACAGCTGCCATTGGTGTATGACTGACAATAAATCTGAGTGCACCTTTTTGCGCAAAGTCACTTTAAAACACTGCAGGTGAACGTAATTGGCTGCAGTCATTTAATGGTATCTAAAACCACTTGGCTGCAAGCATTCAACTCCTGCATTTAGTTTAGCGCAGATAAATAACACTTTGAAGAGATCACTGCATCCATTACGTCTGATGTAACAATTGCTTTTGGTTTCTCAGTGAACATGTTAGAACCAGTATTAGCCAACTTTTCGTTCATCACTAATTTGAATAAATACTGTGCACAAAAAAAAACTTTCAAAAGTACTACAAGCATTACAGCATGCTAAGTCATGTTTAGTAACTTATGAATTATAATTAAATAATTAAAACACTAACTATAACTTGGGAAAAAGCTATTCAACAACAAATTGCATAGATTAAAAAAAAAATTTATTTATGAAAGTGGATGACCAGAGAGCGTGATGCTGTCCACATATCTAACTAATCCAGAAACCGTGTTTGGGGGAAGTTCCATTTCTTTTTAAATTACAGTAATCCTCCAGAACCAAACTCTCCACAATACGCAGAAATCGCCACAACAACACAGAAACTGCAAGTATTCCCCCATTTTTTTTTCTTTTTTGTGGCAATAAAATTTTTTTCTGGATGTTTTCAAACAAGGGGAGCCTTTCACCTCGCCGCGGGGTCCCAATGCTTTTGTCCTGCAATGTTCCGAGTTGCATCTCTCAGTGGGGAAAGCATTCAGACGCTTCAAACTCCACAGATCGGTAGATCTCCAGGAGACCTTTCCAGTGACCACTCATTTGTATTTTTAGCCTGAGAAGATCAAGTTTTATTCCCCAAAAACCGTGAGCCGGAGTACATTTAGGGTTAACACTATAAAAAACACAACAACGTGGTTTTTCACTATGCGCAGGTGAATAAACGTTTTTTTTTTTAAACATACACTTCCATAAAGACAAGATTTTAAATGCCATGCGGTGGATTTGCTCATGTTCTAGGTCACTTTTCCCTTTATTATTTGTCTCATTTTGCCAATGCACGGCTTAGAATACGCAACAAATCTGTATCATCATCTTAGGAAAGACTTAATAACTGTCTGACTAAATAATTGTCTAGCTAGCTCTGGTCACCATCATCCTTTCTTTGGCTTCCCAAAGCGAATTTCAGTCAGCTCCCTACTGCCCACACAGTGTATATAAAAATCACAAAAATATGACTTTACTATCAAAGGATGCAGTAAATGCTTCAAAGGGAGACATGCAGCCTATGCTTACACCTAAAATACATTTCTTACATGTTTAATGCACCATTTGGACACTGAAGCTATTATTTTATAACCTACGTCATGCAATACGTAGGGAGTAGGGCGCCATTTCAGACAGAGCCCCAGTTTGAAAAAATACAGGGTAAAAAATGTAAAGAATTTTATGTTCAAGGGGCACCTCCTCCCTTCCCCCCCCCCCTTCCTTCACGAGTGTTTATGGTGGCCATGCCTTCAGAGAAGCCAGTTCACCAGAAACACAAAGAGAACCATAGGGGGTTGGGGGGAGTTGGTGAGGCCCATACATCTGAAGGGAAAACCACCCTGATTCCCCCTCCCCTCGCTCGGGGAATCACCCCCACCAGTCAGTTCCTTCCTCTCTATCTAATACTCCAGCCTTAAACTAAATGACAGAAAACAAAAAATAATTTATATTTACTCTAACAAAACTTAAAAAGTACTTCCAGAAATGCCACTGTTCTGTGAGCTAAATACAGAATTTAATTCATAGTAAAAAAAAATGAACTTTCATGCTGTTTTTTGATCTAAAGATTTCATTCAAATGTATAAGGATGAAAAGGGACATGAATGCTGGGTCAAGATTAAGTAATGTAAACATGGCTAAAGAAGCAGCCAGTGCAGAATTTTACACCACACAGCTGAAGGCTCTGAGCGGTCAGAGAGCTGAGGAAACATTTTTTTTTCTTGCATGTTTCTGTCTATGCACATTACTTCCTGCTCCACTGACGTGACTGGCCATGTCATCACCCATGTGACCCACAGCAAGCCAATAATACGCACCCAGCAAGCATAATGCAAAAAACTATTTCCTGCTAATTTTACCTTTTAAAATCTATGCAGTTGTATGCTATGGTCTGGATGCCTCTGGTCACAAGACAAGCTTTCGCAAAGTGAAGCTCAAGTAAACATCCTCTACAGAGATGACACTTCTGCACATTTGAATGAATTATTAGTTGTTTATTACATAAAATAAAACAAACCTTGTGGAAATGTTTGAAATTTTATATTTTGAATTTCAATCATTAAATCAGTGGTAATATAAGTTGGATTGTAAGAATGCATTTAAAGAAATGACCATTAAGCTTTTATTTTTTGTTCTTCTTGATGCAAAAAAAAAATCCCTCTGGACATGTCAGAACTACAGGGGGCTTCACCAGGCTGAAGCTCACCTCAGTAAGAGTTGTGGCCAAGCAGTAGATTTTAGCCAGTACCAACCTGGACTAGGTTCTTTGGGTTTGAATAGGATTCGACATGAGCACAAATGTTCCCATTTTCAGTGTTTCTGTGCCGTGTCCTGATGTCATTTTTTTAAGTATTATACACTTCAGCATAATCCATAGATGCAGCAAAGCTGACAGTCTTATTATCCCTCCTTGGTTATTTGACATATGGATTGGGAAGAATCAGGGAAGTTACACTGAAAAAGACAATCTCCTCACTAGCATACAAACACCACTATTTAGGGGTCACATTTTTCCAAAGTTCAGAGAATTCTCTCTTTTTGTTTCTTTTATTTTTTTGCAAGGAAACGGCGGGTCTTGCTCTTGCGTACACAAGTGATTCCATAAAAGAACCATAACCATAAATTATCATCCGGAGGGCCGGCTCTGTTCTAGGCTGCCCTCTGGACCCAGTGGAGGTGGTGAGTGGCCAACATCTCCCACCCCATGCAGGAGATTCTGACAGCACTGAGCAGCTCCATCAGTGGCAGCCTGCTGCACCGATGATGTGGGACAGAGAGATTCCACACGGCTCCGACTGCTGTCAGACTCCACGACAAATACTTTAATGATGACCATACATGCACAAACAAACACACTCAAATAATATTGCACATAACTACCATGATGTATTGAGTGCAATTTTTCTGATGGAACATTTTTTTTGGGTGGAACTATTACTACTGGACAAAATGTATAATTTAAAAAGTGCAATTTTCCTGGTGCATTTCTACTGTTGTTGTCAATGCCTGTCACTCCATTGTGTATGTGTGTATCTACTGTGTACTTATATTTACAGTATATAATGTACACTATACATTCTAGAAATAGAAATATCTATAATATATCCACTCTATATACACATTTACCCATTGTGTACATACATATCACTATTAGTCAATATACAGTCTACATATACATATGCATATATTTTATAGTACAGATGTCCATATTTTATATTTCTAGAATGTATAGTCTACTTTTTTTTTTACTGTACTGTTGGTATAGTATTTTATTTTTATTTGATTTTAGTCTATTCTAATGTTGTTGTTCCTAACTTTGTACTGTTCACTTACTGCCTTGACAAATGCAAGTAACACAGAGATCACTTTTACTAGTGACCCTTTAATACAGGTCCCACACCCATTAAACAACGACCAGCACACTACGACACAAAATGCCGTACACTCTACATGACAGTCTATCGCTTTCTACAAATGTTAAAAGACAAGCCCCTCATAATGGAAGGCTGGGAACAAAATGGCCGCACTAACTTTATACTGTCCACTTTCTGATGTGACCAAGCAAATTTCCCACTTGTGGGACAAATTTTAAAAAAAAAAGCATTTTTTGCACATAAATGCAAGTGTGGAACATTTACATTTGAACATAATATTTATATTATGAAAGGTTTAATCTAAAACGGTACATCCAAGCCAAGAACCATTTAAGAACATTTTTATTTGTGTGTTTATTTATTATTTAGGCTACTGGTTGGTGATAACTAAAGCTGCATAAGGGTGGATCAACTCGACTAGCTCGGGAAAAAAAATGGACAGATGGTTGAGAATGGGGGGAAAGGCACATTGGTAAAGGGGTTAAAATGGGAGGAGTGTCCTTAAAGAGACAGCAGCACAAATTTTAACACATACACCGTCAGTGTCCATATATAAGCGTGGTTCTCTCACTCCACTCCAGTTTCTTTCCTTACCCACACCCAACGCTACAGAGCTCATTTAGAGGCAATCTACAATGGCAGAAAAGGGAAGCCCTTGAGGAAGTGTCACTGTACAACGCCCCTGCAATCCCTGTGCCCCCACCTCTCCTCTCTTCTTCTCAGCTCTTCTCCACTCCGATCAGCAAGCCTACCGAGAGTAGCACTGGTCATATGACCACAACTGAATGTACATTCTGCTAGCCTGGCAGAAAAGTCACATATATCTGGAATACAATCAAATGCTGGAGATGCTCGCCCATTGTCTATGGGTGTGCGTGGGTGGGTGTGTGGGCATGCACGCTTGTGTCACACGCAGCTAAACTGAATGAGGGAAAGAGTAAAAAAAAATAAAAAAAATAAAAAAAACAAACAGATAAATAATATGCATTTTTTAAAAAGAGAGAGAGCTGGCCTCTCATGCAACACCGTCAACGGGTTCTCAGAATCTGCACACAGGTGTTGCTGGCTCCTCATTGGTCGCACCCCCCTCTGCCTGGAACCCCTCCCCCTCCCTTCTGTAGTACTACGATTACGAGTGGAGGCAGAGAGAAAAGGAGGGTGAGCGAGAGAGAGAGACAGAGACAGAGAGAGGGAGACAGAAAGACAGAGAGAGAGAGAGAGAGAAAGAAAGACAGAGAGAGAGAGAAAGAAAGACAGAGAGAGAGAGAAAGAAAGAGACAGAGAGAGATAAAGACTCCCATGGCATGCATTCACTATGCACTTATCTAATTACTCAATAAAATGGTTTGGTGTTTATACATATTTTTAAAAAGTTTGTTTCCCTTAACCACATTCCATCACATACATCGCCTTAATATGTTAACATTTCCCATTCCCTTTTTCCCTGTGCTTCATCTCTGAATGCTTTCATTTTATAAATAGCTATTGTAACCTTCCAATGTCCAAAAAGGAGAAATTATTCTCGCAAATACAGTCACCATCTACTCATTCTGTCTAAATGCAAGTAACACAGATCACTTTTACAAGTGACCCTTTAATAAAGGTCCCACGCCCATTAAACAACGACCAGCACATTATGACACAAAATGCCGTCCATTGTACATGACGGTCTATCGCTTTCTACAAATGCTAAAAGACGAGCCCCTCATAATGGAAGGCTGGGAACAAAATGGCCGCAATTACAGAATAGCTTTATAAAACAAACAATTACTGTAATGAATGTAATCAGTGGCAGGGGAGAACAGGTCCGTTCTTAACTGAACACTCACCAAAAACAAACCCCACCAGTAGCACCCAACCACCTTCCCCATTCAGCCCTTCAGGGGAAAGGGGCTTCATTCTACAGCACCACCCATTAGGGTGGTCATGAGATAACAGCAAGGTACTTGGAGGACAATACATTTTCGCAATTCTTTACATTTTATGATGCAGCAAGTGTTAGATTTTAATTCCGTGTGACTTTTCTCCTATATTAAAATGAAAAAAGTCATAAGCAAAATAACACATGACTCTTTCATCTCACTTCCTATGCTGTTCCTTTCCACCAGGCTGTGAACTTCAGAGGAAATGACGTATTTACAAAACAAGAATTTATTTCATATTTATAAAATGTTAAATACTACACACTGATAAGTGGCTCTGTTGTGTTTATACGTGTTAAACAATATTACAATATAGATTTTTTATTTCCCATCCATTATCAAGTAGTGTAGCAAATTTCAAGTAACTAGAGAAATGTCTAAAGCCTATTCATGTTTTTGTTCATCTGTCAGGTCTAGAGACATTCACACAATTATGATCCAAAGCCTTTGCATTAGTGATCTTGTCTCTTTCAACATATACTTTGATTATATCCTTTCCCAACACTATAAGAACAATGAGTGACCATGATGTCATGCTCATTTAGATCTGGAGTAAAACTAAAAGATACAACAATTAATACATTCCACTTGTAGGTTCCACTACTGGTTACATAGTTAGCTTTATGTTTTCATATGGCATAAAAACGACAAGTAACCTTAATATTTCACCATGAACAAGGTGTCCTGTTCAGACCACCATGAGAACAGCAAACAACTCAACTCAATACTGCTAGACTTTGAACATTTTCAAATCGTTTTAATGCACTTATAAGCATGAATGTGTACAAAATAGACGTGTAAACACACAAGTATAAATGTAAAAGTTTAAACAGAGGATTTTCTCCTTAAACTATGCAAGCTAAACTTTCTCCACTGTATTCTTTAACAGTCATCAATTACTCTATGAATTAAAAATTGAAACATTGCCAAAATGCAGTTCAGTATGTGAAGTGGGTGGAGGCCACAGAAATGGTGCATTCCTGTTGTGCACACCTATTGTCAACATACAATTCGTGTAAACTGTGTTTTCAAGTGAGCACTGATTTAGACTCAACACTTTGAGGAGGTGGTGCTAACAGGACAGTAGTGCTTGAGAAGACATTGGATTGAGGATCCATTGTTACACTTCTTAACACTTGGTTCTCAATGGCTCATGTGGAACTTCCCGTCTCCCAAATCTCAAAACTTCAAAAGCGACTCACCAAGGCTCCAGAAATAGCCTACTCATACAAATGCAACGTTTCTTCACCAAACCTAGAGCATGTATGTATGAGTACAGGCCTGCCATACGCTCATGCACAGCAACATGCTGGATGCAGAGCACTTTCTCCCTATAGTCTCTCCCAAGCAGTTAGGAATACTTTAACTATAGATTATCAGGCCCTACTTCATATATAGACAAGCAGCCTGTGTATGTTGGAAATGTATTACTTTTTTCCCCTTTTTAAACAATGGTCACACTTCAAAGGAAACTATTTCTCCTTCCACTTCTGGCCACTTATATAAGGACCCACGTAATCATACACATGGGGTGTGCACAATAGCGAAAGCCCTGTTCCTATAGCCCCCACCCCCTTCCCATACTGAACTGCATTATCCATGCAAAGCACACGTTGTCCATTTGAGCAGTTTCGTTGATTAATAACAGAGTTATCGATTCAGTCGTCAATACCACTTAAAAACGAAAAAAATAAAAATAAAAAGTTCGTGCTGTACTTTAAAAACGCTCGAGATTTATTGGACGCCGGTAAGAAAAAAAATATGACACACGCCAGATTGTTGTTAAAATAACATTCACACGCATATATTACGTTATGTTAAACTGTAGACAGTACAACGTTTTATGGTCGTTTTAATTCAAATTATAGGCACGAGACTCAAGTAATGAACACTAAGCCTGAGAAATTACGCATAGAGAACAGTGAGAACTTCAGCTTCATTAAAATGTAAGCTAAAATAGGTTCTAGCTTTTTCTTTCGACCTGCACGAATAATTTGAAATTAAAGGGACATAAAACACCCCGTGGCAGTGGTCAGCGAAGAGATGTTTTAAAACAAAGGGTCACTTGTGAAAGACATGGAAAAAATAAAGATCCGTGTCTTGGTTAGAAGATAGGAGTATTGTGGCGTAACTGGCCCAAATTTGCCTGCTACTGGCGCTACGCTTGCTACTTGTGTTACTACTACTGCTGCTAATTGTACTACTAGTAGTAATGATAACATTTCTAGAATAGTGACTATTTAATTTTTAGCTCCCAGCAGTGCATCCATAACAATATACAGCTTCATGAAACGTCCACGTGTCCTGTTCATGCAGAATCCCCTTCAAACTGGCGCACCGGCCAGTGAGCTGCTTTGTGCGCCATTTTCTCAATTGCTGACGTTGGATTACTCTTTACCATCATGGCGACCACGTGTCACTCAAATCTGAACTACAGACCTGTTTTTCAGCGCTTTTCTATCTAAATATTGACGTGTTATTAGCAAATAGTGGCAAAGGACGGGTTAGGAAACAACGGAGCCTTCTAGGAATGCATAACAAAGTAATCACCGTCAGTGAAATGTCTGGGAAGCTGAGAACGTTTATAATTCGTCCTTAGGAATTTATCCTTTGGACGTGGATTAAAAATCGTGTATGATTTGGATTCTCTACACAAATGGGCCCAAGCGTTTGGTCTCATTTAAAGCCCCAAAAATGACGGTTAGT
This sequence comes from Nannopetersius ansorgii, assembly GCA_037974605.1. Lineage (NCBI taxonomy): Eukaryota > Metazoa > Chordata > Actinopteri > Characiformes > Alestidae > Nannopetersius > Nannopetersius ansorgii. Next base: position 7,632,522 of record JBBPDE010000026.1, on the reverse strand, counting down.
GAAATAGTTTATTAAATAAGGTGTAGCACACAAAAGTGGGCAAATATGCATTGGATTACGTTTGGGTTTAGCTCTACCTGCTCAGTGGCGGTTATTATACGGAGCTTGTTTTTGTGAACACACTTTGTGCAAAATATATGCACTAAAGTGTAAAACCTTCAGAGGTTTTTTTTGGCTTATAAGGAATATATGCAAAAATATATAACTGTAAATTTGTGTAAGCCTTCGCATTCATGTGATTAATTTATCAATCTTTTGAATGCTAATTTTTAAACGGATCCAGAATGGGGTGAGAAAAGGTGGGCAGGGTGGAGCGAGAGCGCGATTTTGTTTTAAAGCCAGGATGTTAGACAACTGGAATATTCTCTCGCTTTCTCATCTGAACTCACTGGGAGAGGGAAAAATAATTAGAATAAATGAAAATCAGCACAATTTCAGACGAAACGAGCAAATTCTAACCAATCTTGGACGTAGGCCTTTCCAAAACGCCCTGCCCAGGTTCGCCACAATTCCTTCAGTACATGTTTAAACGTAAAAACTCGACCAGTAAACACCACAGCAGTGTTAACAACGTTATGAAGGCCTTACACGGCAGCCATTTGTGCATTTATACTATTTGAGAGCGTCGATTAGGTTTAAAATAAATACAAAGCATAAACGCACCCCTTTAAAAAGTGACGTGTATTACACAACTTGTCTTATTGTATGCAACCGACGTAAATGCTACTTCTTTTAAAAACAAAAACAAAAACAGGACTTTTTCAAGCTCGTTATTGGTCCATCGATCTCTCATGCACAGCAGCCTAGTTCTTATGGTTCATTCCAACAAAAGACCCATCGAGGCCTAGGCCTTACTTTAGGCAAAGGCCCTGCCTCCGTGCATAAAACAAGCTGTTTCAAATCATGCCACAGCATCCACTGTGGGGTTGATTTTCATGTGTAACATGTAAAAGTATAATAAAAATAAAACACAAAAGAATGATCGCCATATACACCAATGGAGCCACAACGGAGCAGAAAAAAACGTCACCGTAAAAGCACGTGATGCAGCACAGCCCTTTTGTCCACCGTCTTTAATTGTCACGCAATTTGCACCTCAACAGAAATTTATATCCAAAATGAAAAAGGTGAAGATTTTTTGAAAAGCCCACCAGCTCAAATTAAGTACCAAAGCACCATTTTCTACAAAATACACAAAGAGCAAAGCATCTAACCATGGCTGTACACAACAGGCCAAGTATTGAGGAGAAAGCCAAATAAATACCTTTGTTTCTTAGGGACTGAATGTTCGACCTCAATTCGTTTGCCATGAAGTTCCACTTTACCTAAAAAATGAGAAAAGCAAAAAATGTCACCAAGCTAAATAAATAAATAAAAGAGGCCACTGATTTCTTTCATTGACTTTCTAAGGTTCCTAGTGCAAGCATTAAATGTGTGGCTTATCTTAAACATAAGCTTTCCCCCCAATGCCCCCAAATAAGCAGTGTTCAGTGTGAATGATCTATACTTGAATAGCATTTAAAGAACTCGTGAAAGAGGGCCTGCACATGGCCTTGATGTGGACTAAGGGGGGGGAAAGTTATACAATGATGATACAGTGTATAAAGTGTTCTGGAGAGTATGGTGGAGACTCCTACTACATTTCAAGTACCTGCAACACTATCAAGGTTCACTGAGCGGATAGGCTACATAAAGCTCTCCTGGTCATTTAGATCATGGGAATCATTCATCTACGTTTATTCACCTTTTTTGCATAATAAGTCTATGCTATTTACAATCGCTTGATAGAATGTGAATCAATGAATTCCCCTTTTGCTGGGGTGAATCAGTTTCAAGTCAAACATTCAACAGCATGGCGACCTTCGTGCTATATAGAGCACGTCACATGCAACATATGTGGACAATCGTAGAGAGGCATTTTTGGAGAGGGGGTGGGGGCACAAGGTTAAATACAAAACTAAAATAAATGGGCTTGGAAGGAAAGCTACTATGCACACGGTGTTGATTTCATTGAGGCTTCTTTTTGGGTACAATACATGCTACGAGAAACGTGTTGAAGCTTACTATGGTGGCCTAATAGCCAAAAGGGGGAGGGGTGAGGCTTGATACTATAACAGAGCTCTGTAGGTTATACTGAACGTGAGGACAGGTTTCAGTACCTCCTGCACATTCAACCAAATATCTTAATTTTAGTATCAACTGTAAGTGGTGCCTTCATTAGCCTGTAGTTCGAGTAACACTGTCAGAGAAGGCTGGGTAAAAAGAAAAGTGCTGGATGATGTGCATGAAACAGGCTTGGCAAGCCCAGCTGTGTAAAAGTTAACTATTTTTGCACGCCATCGTTCAAGCCTATTTTACATAGTACTGTTTTAAGTGAAGGTTTCAAAACTGCACGATACCCACACAGAGCCCACATACTTTCAAAAATTAATAGGACACACAAAAAAATTGACAATAAAAAGGACTTCATGGTAGCTGAGAAAGAGTTGTTGTATGTGTTATATATGTTGTGCTGTGCAAGATAAGTGTGTGATTTGGGAATAAATTAGTGAATGACTTACCCGAAAATGTTTCAATTGCTTTCATAGCCCATTGGTCGTCCGGGCAATCAACAAACGCGTAGCCAGTTTTCATTAGAAACTGCCCAGAGTAAGGGATCTTGTAGTCTTCAAAGGTTTTAACCAAGTCCTCTGCGGTTACGTTTTCATTCAGATTTCCAATATATAGCTTGTTCATCGTGGAAGATTTAAAAAAGGGTTTTGCTATTCTCCCCTCCAAAAACAAAACAAACAAAAAAAAACCAAATAGAATTCAGAAAGGAAAATAAAACTTTGTTGAAAAACAAAGGTCACTAGAAATTCCAAAAGAAAAAAAAAATAACGATGGTGATAGAGGACTGCTGCCAAAAACAAAAAATACGAGTATGTACGCACACGCGTGATTTTTTTTCAAAACGTGTTGAGAGTGAAAACGAAAGAAATGAGGAAAAATTGTCCACAGGCGGAATCCCGAATAATAAAAAATAAGGGGAAAGTTCGGCTAAGAGAAAAAGCTTGCAGCCCTGCTGAAGTCCAGCGGAGAGGAGTGAAGAGGAAAATCCGCGACTGTTTGAAAGCGATCCTTGGCGATTATTCCCCTGCACTATGTTGGTGAATAAAAGCGGTTATCAGTCGGAGTTCATTTGATGGTGGTTATGGTGGAATAGTGGTAGAAGTATGGCGGGATCGGGAGAAAAAAATCGCTCGCTCGCTCTCTCGCTCTCGCTCTCTCTCTCTCTCTCTCTCTCTCTCTCTCTCTCTCTCTCTCTCTCTCTCTCTCTCTCTCTC
>JBBPDE010000026.1:7589291-7603885 GCA_037974605.1 Nannopetersius ansorgii | reverse complement strand
ACATAAACATACATATGTATATTCACACATACACCCATATTTATAAACAGAGCAAATATATATAGTACTTTTGTACAAACATGTTTTGTAAAAACAATGTTTACAAACATTACTATAATCATAAACATAAATCCATATCACATATATTGTAGATTTATTACTGTACATTATAGTATATATAATGCCCAGTATATTGTGTATTGAACCCTTTAATCACTGCTGTTGTTTTAATTGTATTGTACCGAGAGACACCATCTGACGGAATCAAATTCCTTGTATGTGTTCGCGCACATACTTGGCCAATAAATGCGATTCTGATTCTGAAGAGAATCTAAATTATGTCGTTAATATTTCGGGAAAAAAATGAGATGGGGGGTTAGTAATAGAAAGACAGAGTTAAAGATTACATGAAAAGAGGAAATGATCAGTTATGGGGAGTTCATCTGAAGTACAAACGAGGGGGGAGAACAACAAATTAAATCCAAAATGTGGCCTTTAGAGTGGGAACTTTTTTGTGCTGCTGAATAACCAAAGCTCTCAAGGCAGGATGTGAAGTCTGGTAAAAGTATTGTTAATCTTGTCCATGTGAATATTAAATTCCCCCTGTAATATATTATGTGGTGAAAGGTGGAGAGGTATGTAAGAACAGTAGCAAAGTCATTTAAAAAGTCAATGTCTGGATGAAGGTGTACTGCAACCGGCGTAGGCGTAGGCAGGTGGAAGAATCGCTGAAGAAGCTCTGCAGTGGAGTATTGAAGCAAACCCATCAGGGGTAGGTAGACAAATGACAGGAGAGACCAGACAATCACAGACCAGATGTATATCCCACCAGAACTAGTTGTGCAACGGATCAAAAAAATCAGGGTTCGGATCGGATCATGGTTTTAAGTCACGGATCGGATCAGTTTTCGGATCAGCAAAAAAAAGACGAGACAAACTAAACTTTACATTTATTTAAGTATTTTTGCCCATTAAAAACATTCCACGCAATTATATAACGATAGGAGGCGTCTGTCGTTGCTAAGCAACCATCAGCCACGCCCTCCATTTCCTCCAATGAAAAACTCTTGCTGTAACTCTGCTACACGATTTATTTACACAGAAAAGAAAAAAAAAAAACCGTAGTGTTTGGGTGCAGCCCATTCTACGCGCACCATTCAGTGGAGCTTTTATTTTTCTTTTGGATCTTCGGATCACATGCGTGCCGAACCGTGGAGAGGGATTGGTTCGGATCACGGATCAACATAGATCCGTTGCACCACTAACCAGAACACATGGTAGCCAAGGAATCTGGCAGCTTGGGCATCAGGGTGAGGAGGAGGTAACGCTGGAGAGCAGAATTACCTGGAGCAGGATTACCCATAGGGTAGAAGTAGTCCATACAAACCTACACAAGGGTGCCAGCTCAGTTACCTATTTGGCCAATAATCAAAATAAGAACATTGCACTACCCAGTTCAAAGTTACTGGCGAGCAGTGGCAGCAAGTTCTTTCAACCGGAAGTGAGGTTTTTTTTTTGGGAAACTGGACTCAGATCTAACTAATTTGAAGAACAATCCAAAACCTTGAACTCTTACATGTTCCTTAAACCAATCCTGAACAATTTTGTAGTGCCATGGGGTATTTTATCCTACTGGAAGAGACCACTGCCATTATGGGCCAATGCCAGGGCCCAAGGTTTCCCAGAAGAACACTGCCTCTGTCACCTTGCCTTCCTCCCTTAGTGCATCCTGATGCTATCTCTTCACAAGGTAAGCGCCACACACAACCTGATGTTTGCAAGACTTAAAAGGTGCTCTGACTGGTCTGCAGCTAAAATCATCATTAGCTCTTTGTTAAAAAGCCATCAATTCAACAAAAGAGGTAAAGGCTAATGTAGCAGCATTACTTTGCAAGGTAGCAAGAGACACTTACCCGAGAATGCTGAGACACACTTTGCCATTTCGGTAAAAGTTAGGGTTGAAGCGCACTGTGTTGTGCCCAGTAGTGATGAGTTTAACACGTGGGGGGTGAATGGGGTAGTCAGGTGGACAGCGAAACAAGAAGAGGAAGAAGCCACCCTCATATGGTGTGTCAAAAGGACCTGTGATGAGGGCATGAATCTATGGGGGAAGACACAGGATTGTGGCACAGTGACCAACTGAGACACTTTGCTGAAACTAATGTTTCCATAGTATTAGCAGTAACAGGGCCAGTAATATGGTAACAATATGGTGCTAACAAGACATATCTTTAAGTGCAATGTCTAGCAACATAATATCTGTGGGGAAATGATTTCAATGTGTAGCACTGCTAAACATATTCAGTATATGAAACATGCTAAGTGGTATTTTTCCACACAGTTGCATCCATTTTCCACAAACATGCTTGTTTCAGGAATGCATTTAATGGGTGCAGGAGAACAAAAGTATGAACAAAGCCTTGTGTTTTCCATGTGGAGATAAGCTCATATTAAGTAGATTACAAAGGAAATTCATGATGTCCAGATTAAAACCTCATTTTAGGCTCATTCTCAACCTGATATGTTTTATACAACACAGATTATGATTTGAAAAATCTGTTTTTTGGGTTTTTTTTTTTTAGATTAGTATTTCTAACATTATGGTCCACCCACGCACACACAAGCCCAGTTCATATCAGATCAGACAATATCAGGTGATTTATCTGAAGCCATAAATGCTGCTACTTACAATAGAGATACACAAAACATTTGCATAGGTTTTTTTTTTTTTTACAGGCTGTCTGGCTTGTCCTTGACGTCTATGAAGTCGCATGATTTCTGAACATTACACCTACAGTATGACTACACATTATTTCACATGGATATAGGACACATTGCTTAGGCCAACAGTCTTTAGGGAGAACAAATGTGAGCAAATCTGAGTCTTTCACACAAGCTTTAGTTTCATCCTAAGCCTTAGAAAATGCTCATTAAAGTTAATGACAGCTTTCACTAACCTTACATGTTTTCCACATTACATGATTAGTATTTGTGAACAATTCTACTCTAACTGTCCAGACAGCTCAACATACAGTACCAAATACAAAACCATTTTGCCTATAACAAATTTAAATTGTTATAATAAACTTAAAAGATTTTTATACTTACCTTGGTCATATCATGAGGATCAGGAACCACAAACATCCCAGGGGGAGGCTCTTTATAGATGGACATAATGTCTCTGTGTGTGGAGGGAAAAACAGACCGGGTTAAAAGAAAATGAGGGTGGAAGGAAAAAAAACAAACAAAAAAACAAGGTGATATTTCTGCTCACTGTGTTCTTTGCCAAGATATAAAAATATAAGTCTTCATTAATTGCAACACAATAGCAAACAGGGACAGGCCAAGTGCAGCACAAAATTCTATAACAGGGAAGATGTGTATCATATGCATCCTGAGGTGCCCAACTATGTGTTACAAGCTGCTTTGAAAGAGTGACTGGGATGTGCAGGCCTTCCCATCCCTATTGCTGATATTGCAGGGTAAATGTTTTAAATAAAGAAAAACACCTGCACAATAGTTTTCAACCTAATGCATAAAATAATACTTGCACATTATTCCCTATAATTCCCATATAACAACCCTAAAGGTGCAACAGCAAATAATATTTGTTTTCTTTGATCAAAACATTTACTGGTCTGGAGTGGATCATGTTCATTTGAGCACTGACTGGTTGGAAGCTACTAAGCATCAACAACTGTGAAGTAAGATAGCTAATCACTCAGTGAGAAAGCTAATCAGGCTTATACTTTAATGCCTGGTTATAATGAACATATAATTGTATGATAATTGTATGATTGTGACAGGACATCAGATTTTTAGTGCCAAAAGTCTACATATTTTTTTTGGGGTAGCTGGTGGCCTAGTGGTTAGGGCGTCCTGTGATCAGGAAGTCGTGGGTTCGATTTCCAAGACTACTAAGGACCTCTTAGGTACCTTTGAGCAAGGTACCATCCCCACACACTGCTCCCAAGGCACTGTGTTCCTGGCTGTCTGCTGCTTCACTTGGTGAATGGGTTAAATGCAGAGGAAGAATTTCTTGCTTTTCACACTGTGTGCTGTAGTGTGTTCACTTATGACAGAATGGTCACTTTCACAAAGTGTGTTGACCAGGTAAAAAGAAGTCTTCATATTTCCGAATTAACTTGCATTATCACAGATCCCACGCACCTCTCACCCATTTTCCACCCTGACTCTCATGAATCGTGAATATTGAGAACGTGCTCCACCACACTGCTGACCTCCCAGCCAAAAACCTATTCACTGAAAAAAAAAAATCACTAAAATCCAGTCATTATAATTTGTACATCAGAATAAGAAAATGTTATTGATCCCAGAGGAAATTGTTTTAAGAAGATTCCAGCGATTTGTCAGAATTCAACTGGTGTCAGAGTGATCTGATGAGAAATTCTGTGCAGTGGGCAAGCTTATTAATTTCTTCATTATTGTGGTGACAAGGACGAGTCACAATGTCCTCATTGTTTTTTTTTTTTTTATTTGCTACCAATACAACCAATAATTTTGAACACGGCACATCAGTTTTACTGGTTATGCTGATAACAGTGGTAGATTTTTAAACAAATACATCTGTTTTACAATCCCTTCTATATCCTCTATGAACTAATCAAATATTTTCTCTAAATGTCAAAGTATACTCTAAGGAGATGGATTCAAATCTATGAATGAATAAAAAAATATCTAAAAAAAGTATTGTAAAATGCATTTGTAATTATTTCATATAACTTTCTAGTGTAGAATTTTTGGGCCATTAAAGTAAATTAGAAAGTCCACTGCGAAAACAATTAAATAATAGATGGAAATAGAAGAACATCTATTTAAACACTGCATGTTACAGTCCTGGCAGTGTTGTACTTGTTCGAAAACATACTATGAACAGTAGAGCAGTTACACATTTTCCCTGCTGTAAGACCACCCTAACCAGAGGAGATCAGGTTGGATGGCCCAATTTAAGAGTTGCGAAATCTCCCCAGAAACTTGTGCGCCATAATATCGGACTGGCTCAGATAGCTAAACTAGCCATAGCTACAAAAACTGTGCGTGTTAGTTTGCTTCAAAAGCATTTTCCGAGTTCATTAACCAACGGCCTCATATGTGTGGTTTAAGTTTAGTTGATCACAGTGTAAACATATGTCAGAGCTAATGGGCTAGCAAGGCTAACTTTAGCCCATGAAGGAAAGTTGTGTTTATCTCAACACTTAACTGAATTACAAAGCATCTCAAGGAAACCTCCCTGGATTAACCCTCTACCTTTTTATCCGGAGAATACACTGCTGCGACGCTTTTTCGTTGTCCCAGTCGGTGCTGAGTGTGGGGTCCCAGGACGTTGCGTGAATCTGGGACAGGAGGCCCGCTCCGGCTAGACTCGGAGGCGCCCCGTGGACCCCCAAGCCGATGCTGGGCGGCAGGGGTGGGGGAAGGACTGCAGGACCCGAGAGGCTGGAGTTCACAGCTTGGCTGAGGACGGCCACACTCTCCATGACCGAGGTGATATTGTGTGCAATGGCAGGAGACACCGCGGCCAGGCCGGTCTCTGCAGCGGCGGCAGGAGGAGGAGAGGCCGGGTTGGCCCCGCTGGCCGTGTGCCCCGGCAGAGAGTGTCCTAAACTCGCTGACAGCTGGGCTCCGCTGCTCTGACTCGTCCCTACCGCTCCGTTGGGTCCATCTCCAACGCTGTCCGCCATCTCTTGCTTCAATGACAGACCCAAAGATCCGCCTGGGGCTTTAGTTTCTCCCTCGGCCGCCGGTGTGTGGGTCTCTTGGCTCAGGAAACTGATCTACTAAAAGCTACAGTGCTGCGGGACGGAGAGACACGACTCCATCGTCCGTAGCTCTCCTCCCAGCCTGAAACATACCGTGTTTATGATATCTTTTCTTGCAAATTACTTAACGCTAACCGACCAAGCAGTTAATGAAACGTAAAAATGCACATACAAGCAGAAACACAACCCCTTCCAACCGTCGTTTCCACCTCCGCTTTGATGAGTCTTTTCATTACCGTGTTATTTCTCTCAGCTACTTCCTTTTACAGCCAAGGAGAAAAAACACAACGCCCTCTATAGGCACGACTCCTAAAAACGAAACTGAAGTTGAAGTGCAGAATCTGAAGTTATAAAGCAATGGTACTCAACAACTTCAACATTAAAGTCCACCCATCTATCACAGCAGGTTGCCATGGACCACTTGGTCACATTTTAGATGATATTAAATAACCAATTGCGGTCTCGATTTTAGGTTCATGGCCCAATAAAAAGGCTTTGCGGCCCATCAGTGATCCGCGGCCCAGTGCCACAGCCAAGATAAAAGGAGTGCCTTCAGGAGCAGTCTGTCAATATAGTTGAGTGGTCCAGTCAGAGTCCAGAGTTGAATCCAACAGAACATCTCCGGGAAGACCTAAAAATGGTTATGTACCAGCACTGTCCATCAAACCTGACTTTGCCTGAGAGGATCTGCAGGGAAGAATAGGAGAAAATCCCCCAAAACAAGTGTGCCAAACTTATAGAGGCACACCCAAGAAGACTTGAGGCTGTGATTGCTGCCAAAGGTGCTACAAGAAAATGTTAAGCCATGGGTTTGAATATTTATGAAACACTGTATTAACAAGCTTTTGGCAATAATTTTTTTCTTTCTAAAAAGTTTTTGCCTTGTCATTATGGGGTACTATGTGTAGATCTTTGAGAAGAAACTATACCCAAATCTATTTAGAATAAGTCTGTAGGAAGTCACGAATAAGTTCCCTTCACTTCAGTATTTGTATATTGATATCTCCATATTTCCCAAGTTTCTACCAAGAATTAAAATGTTGGTTATCACTTGTTAATATTTGGTTTATCTGGTCACCAATATTTCATAACTGGATATGTATCTATTTTTGAAAAAAATGCCCATGTGCTCACATAGGCCTCATGGACAGCTTATGTCTAGTTTAGACCTGTTCAGTTAAATGGGTTTATTTTGACACATCTGATGTGTAGCAGCCCCTGTAGCATCTCAAAGATGCGTGCAATAGGTGCTCTGCCTAAGCATACAGTATATTCTTTAGTGATTTTTGGGGCTTACCATTTGCCTGATGCCCAGCACCTTTTCCCAACACACACACACACACACACACACACACACACACACACACACACACGCACACATAATTACATCATGATCACTTCAGGTTTCTAGGAAAGACTTATAGGAGGAATAGGATAAAAAAAAATATCAAACACATACAATACCCCCTTTACTCTGTGGTCAGTAAGCAAAAATTCTTTGGTGCCTGTTTAAACAAGACTTTGTTCAAAGACAATTTAATGGGCCACCATTAAGAACATGACTTTGCATGTTCGAAATATAATTTTCATGCTTTCCAGGCACATCATGCATGCCACTAGCATCTAACATTAATCCAAATTTTTACCTTAGAGCAGCGGTCCCCAACCTTTATTTCGTCATGGACCGGTTTAATATCAGAAACTATGTTCACGGCCCGGCCTTTAATGAGTGGCAGATAAACATATACGTATACATATTCATACAAATCAACGATTCGAATAAAAATGGGGATATTTTAAAAATATAATAATGGGGTATCTTTAAAGTATAATAAAAGTAAATCCAGTGTGTACTCGCAGCTTTATTAACAGCATTTTCATAACAACGAGCCGACAACAACAACACGGGTAACATCCACGTTTTTTTTCTGTGCAGCCCGTGGACCGGTAGCACATGACCCACGGCCCGGTACCGGTCCGCGGCCCAGGGGTTGGGGACCACTGCCTTACAGTGCCTATTACAATTGCAATAACTCCTGTACAACTGACCTAAAACTGAAAAGTGGAATTGCATAGGTCCCCAAGAAACCGTGTTGTGCGTTTGATAAAATGCATATTTACATGCATATTTACAGTACAAAATTTAACTTGATATGCAGTAGCTTCTGAGCTACAAATCAGAAAATATTTAATACCAAGACTATACAATAAACACTGACGTTACTTAATCTCTGCAACCTTCGAACTGCCCAGTGTGTTTAGCTTTGCATGAGATGCTGCATCATCCACTGACCTAGAGCAAAGAGGTATGCAGAACACATGCTTATCAATACACGTTTTTGTGAGGAGAATTAGATGGTTTTAAAGCACAAACACATAAATGGAAGTGATTCAAGACATTGCCAGCCAAATGATCTTGCTATAGCCAATCAACCACAGAGCTTGTAGCTGTTTGGGCTACAAGCTCTGTGGTTGACCATCATAGTAATATGAACTTAATGCAAGCTCAATTTAAACGTTGAAAAGAAATACCATAACTCAATGATAAAAAGAAACAGGTAACTTGTATAGTACAGTCTATTAACTATGTAAAACCATTGCAAATTGGACCTTATTTAAATTAGATTAGGTATTTTTTGAAACTGCAGTAATTACTACTTAATTATGGTTCATTATGAAACAAATTTGTTCATTAGGATGACTGAGAACAGTACTTGTTTGGAAATACCAACTAATATTTGAGAACTATACCTGGGAATTAAGTCAGCCCTTTTGAATAGCTAGGAAATAATCACAAAACTACAGCAATAGAGGTCAGTCTCACCCACAAAGAGCAGATGTAGTTGCAGGGTTTCATTCTAACAAAGCAACAAAACAAAGACTTCTGTGTTTTAACACAGAATTTAAAACACTGGATTATAAACTTGCTTTATACCATGACTGTGAAATAAGATCATAAACAGATAAAGTTATCCCAACCATTTATTTAGACAGACTGTCCAAACAGTAGTGAGATCTTACATAAAACTTCATGGGGAAGAAAAAAAAAAAAATTACAAGAGGAAACATACAAAGGTAGATTTTCTAGTAATTTGTTGGAATGGCAATGCCAGGGCCTCATGAGCTGCACATCAGATTTCACTCCCTTGATGGAGGAAGGTGACGGAGAAGGAAGGAAAATGACCGGTGTCTAAATTACATGGCGAACAGAATAAGAAATGCCACCATCAGACAGAACAGCCCCATGGCCTCAGAAAGGGCAAACCCCAAAATGGCATAAGAGAAAAGCTGTTGCTTCAGAGAGGGATTCCTGTAGGGAATATAGCAGAAAGGTGACAGTTATGATGGTCTCTGCAGCAATTATCTGAACACAATATACTGTACTGTTAAAAACACTTGTAACTTTCTCCGTTATATTTGTCAGTCTTTTAGAAATTACCAACAGCTCCAATCATTCTGCAGCTCCAATCACAAAAAATAAATCCCATTCTTATTGAACTAGCTGAAGCCTATACTCGTTCAGATGATGCAGTCATCAAAATGTTATGCAAGTATCTGAAACAAAACTGGTTCACTTTTACTAAGATCAAGTACAATGTTCAAGTTCTGCTTAGCAATGACCAGGTATTCAAATAAAGCATGCTTCTGGATTAAGAAATTCATCTTGCAAAATGTTTGTGCAGTATGTTAAGACATGGTTGATACTACATCTAATCAGATTTGTTTAAAAAAATTCCATGTATATCTGTAGAGAACTGGTAGCCTAGTGGGCAGCTGGTAGCCTAGTGGTTAGGGCATTCGCCCTGCGACCAGAAAGTAAGGGTTCGATCCCCAAGACCGCTAGGCACCTCTGAGGTACCCTGAGCACGGTACCGTCCCCACGCACTGCTCCCCGGGCGCTGTGTTCGTAGCTGCCCCCTGCTTCACTTGGTGAATGGGTTAAATGCAGAGGGTGAATTTCACACTGTGTGCAGTGGTGTGTTCACGTATGACAAATGGTCACTTTCACTCACTACAGGTCCTATAGACAGGGTATATACAGCAATCCATAAGTTAAATTTAATACCTTCTAATACCATTTTTTCTACCTTTGGATTTATTTTTTTTAAAAACCATCACGACACAAAGTTGCAAGTGTTAATCAATGACCTTTCTAACGTTTATGCAGATTTTGACATAACACTGTACAACAATATATTTACGAACTCATTGATGTTGACCACATATTGCACATTAGTGAGTAAAAATAAAACTACATAAAAATGTGCAACGAAGACATAGTTCCAACAAACTTGCGCAGCAGCACAGATAGTTGAGAGTGCTTTCGCCGGCCGCGCATTCCATTTTTTATGTTTAGTGGATTGTATATACGACCGAAGTGCGTTAGCTCCCATCCAGTTGACATCTATTTTGTTTTTTTTTTTACATACCGAACAATAAGCCAGTTATTCCCTACTACAGGCTTGAGCCAGTCCTTTCACCCAGCATCAGAAAACTTGCATTTGCCCAGGACAACGCTGATGGTTGTCTGGACATAAGCCAGTTGACTACCCAGTTGTCGAACGACAACTGAACCTGGCGTCAGCATCAAACAGTGTACAGTCGGGAAACAGCTTGTAGTCTGTGGGCTACTCCGCAGCCATCAATATTTACGCGAACTGCTGAAACCATAATGTTTATTATTATTTTTAGGAAGAATAACTAAATAGTAATTTAACCAAGGAAAAAGGCAGCCTTACCAGAACTTTGTCTGCCAAAGCTTGTTTACCCACTGCCTGTTTACCCCCCTCCCCCACAACAAAAGTTTATTTCTCTGATCTGCATCAATTTCGAAATTGAGCTTTAGCGCCCTACCTTGATTGAAATCAGTCATAGCGACGGAAAACTTTAATCTGTATGAGACTTCAGGATTGAGAAGAGGATATTTGATTATGTGCACAGACACGCTAAAGCCTACGTTTAAACAAACCAACACAAACATAGCAGATAGAATGTCCCTCAAAATAGGAAAGCTCAGAGTCTGAAAAAAAAAAAAACCCCAAAATTTAACACTTTTAATGGCCTTAAATTTGGCAATTTTGATTGATCACTTTTTAATACTTTTTAAAACCCCACGGACACCCTGTACAGATATACATAGAATTTTTTAAACAAATCTGCACAGTGTACATTGGTCAAATAGGTGCAGTTTCTTGCTCAATAATTTTACAATGATATTTAAAATTTAACAAAATATATCAAAATTCCTAGCACCTTTGTTTTTTATATCACTATAATAGAACACCGTTTTAGTACATTTATTCCAAATGCAGTTTATAGCATTTTAAGAATTATATATGAACTGGAATTCATTTATGGAGTCCCTAAATAAAAGACAAGCTTCATCTGGCTGTCAAATGCCCCTTTCTGAAGAATTCACCTGGCATAGCCAATGATGAGACTCCCGAACACAGTTCCGATTCCAGCTCCTGATCCAGCCACACCAACTGTGGCAGCACCAGCACCGATGAACTTGGCTGCAGTGTCGATGTCTCTGGACACAGCACTGGTTTGGAAGCTACGGCTCACATTCAGGAGGGATGCTTCACTCACAGGCAACAGGGCTGCCTAACGGGCAAAGTAGAGCGGGGGGGGGGGGGGGGGGTAGTGGCGTCTTTTCTTTAAAAAAAACACACAAATTTTGTTTAACAAAGCACCCCAAACCACTTAAGACATAGTTTAACCCTTACCCAGCTCTCTAGTTGGACTACAAAAAACTTGCCTGCTCAGTTCTGGTTTCAGGTCTGTTGAAGATACATGCTGATGCAGGCCGGGCTAAGACCCTGGAGCCTCCACGCAGCTGAGAAAGAAGATACCACCAAACCAGGGTTAAAGAAAATACTGAATAATTTTTTACCAGTCGACCACACATTAAGGGGCCATGAATATCCTCAAGATGAGTCTTCAAAACAAGTTTCAGTTTTTAAGGTCACGTTCCTTTTTAAGGTTTGAATGACATTTTAAACCATGCCTACATTACTTACTGCCAGAAACAATACATACCACAGCTGGAGAGGTGATAAACTTAGCACAGGCGTACATATCTGAAACCTGTAGAGGTGAAAACAAGGTTAAACAGATCCAAAAAAAAAAAAAAAAAGGGAGACATCTACACAAAATCATTGATACTGTCAAGAAGTGGAGCAAAAAGTCCAGTCCAAGACTGATAACCAACCCCTCATGCCAATTTAAACCAATTAATTCAGTGACCCAGCACAAGTTGCTGCTTAGCGCTGATTGCTAAAGGTGTTCAATTTAAACATTGCGCTTAAGAAACACCCCAATCTTCTTAAGCCCCTGAAAATGCAAACATGTGCATAGGCCTTCACCTTATGTACAAAAAGATTCTGCACATATGGAAGTTTTGAATGATTCCACTATTAAACTGACTGCATGTTGGTGTTCCCTTAAAAGAGAATATTTCATATTTTACACCCCTAACCACTTGTGATTTATTATACATGATAAATCCCTGTTCCGTTCTGATGAGATTTAATTTCTTGTGTGTAAAATCTTGTGTGTAAAATCCAACAATGTAGATCTCGAAAAGAAAGTTGTTTCAGGATTTAATCACATTTTAGAGAAAATCACTGCATTAAACATGGAGCTCTTTTTTTAAAACCCTCTCTAAAACAGTTTTGGAATTAAACTTTGTTATTGGGCCTTTAAAACTAATATTTTCTGACTGAGCAATAAGGCAGCCATTCAGGGAACAGCCTGGGATGAAACACTCCTTATAACTTCAGCCATAATGGACAGTTAGAATTCATCCGACAAAATATAAAGACGTATATAAATGCTTTGGGTTTCATGATGCCATAAAAAGAAAAAAAAATGTTGTGGGGTTTTAACTGTGGACACAGTATTAGCTGTGGGACAAGAAAGCGAACACTAAAAATGTTTACACACCTTTGACTTGAAAGAAATGCATGGGAAAAAAACATCAGGTGTGTAAGTTTGACAGGTCAAAGTAACATGGGGACAGTTAAGAGTTGCAACAAGTAATACGTCTTGAGTGTCCAAGGGTTTCTGCCCAAACCGATTAGAAAAGTGAAGCATGGACTTAACAGTTGTGGATCCCACGAGTCTGTCTAGCATTCTTCCCAATGCAAGTTATCTTGATCAATTAAACACAGTTAAAGTCTGTACATGCATCCTCTGCAACAACTGTTTAAAATGAATACTATGAAAATGCATTTTTTACAGTGCTATTACATATAATAGCAATGTAGGACTGAATGCTACAGGAAATCCATTCTACCTGTGGCCATAACACTAATTTCCCCCTATTCTGTAGATCCTTTATGTTTAGGTTTCTAATTCATTATGCAATAAATCAGATTTGTACAATATACAACTCCACAGTTTGATCTGTGAATGGACTGGATGTTAATCTCATTACCTTTATCATCTGATGCTATTTTATTGCATTTATTTTAGTTGCATTAACATTAAGCCACTTTTACACGACCGATCTGTTATTTTATACGGGTGAAACAGATGACAATCTTTTGCACCTATTAAAAAATGTGCAAAGACAACCAGCAGGGAGAGCTTTTTAGTAACACTTGCTACAGTCAGTTGTTTCAACCATGAGACAAAACAGACTCATAAGAAACATCAACTTAGTTACCTGAAGAGTTCATATGGTTAATCTGTTATTTTTGCAGGACAGGCGGTTATGAAGACTCTCAAAGACACTGAGTGAAGGTCACGAACAACCACTTATTAATGTTTCATTAAGAGTCACAGAGGGAATCTAAACGGGTTAATATAAATGAAGAATTAATGTACAAAAACGTGAGGCACCAACGTGTCCTTGACAACAGAAGCACACGTCTTGTAACTTCTACAGCCTGTCCACTAGGCCCGGAAGGCTTAGCATGAAAGTCAGACATTTTGCAAGGTGAGACGACATTTAGCTGGCCAGGACTATGGCTTTTGTGCGGATGACCTGATAAATAACAATTTTAAATGCAAATACGTTCGTCTTGGCCCCGACACTCCAGCAGTGAGCCATTCAGTGACTTTGTCAGTCACTTTAGCAGATATGAGGCTAGTTCGTTAGCCTCATTGAATGGCTGCCTCATACAGCCCTTCACCTAGATACCCAGGCTAGAAACAGAGCTCTACAGTGAAATAACAGAATACCGCTGTTAAAACAGACACGAGTACCATAATGCACAAGATGCAACAGGCTGACGTTCCACTCACCAATTTAACAGAGAAAGGGCCAGAGACAGTGAGGACAAGCTTGGCTCTATAGTCAATGAGTACCGAGTAAAGCTGTCACCTTGTGTCATTTATAAGACCGTGCACGACGTCCTCAACAGCCATTGGTCATAAGCACACCATTTCCAGTTATGATTGGATAACTGCTATGTCAATTACTGAAAGCTAACCTATAGAGGGCTTGATAAAAACATATACGCACGTTGATTGGTTTCAAACATCCACGGAGGTGGGAGTTTTAAAATCTCATCCTAAATGGCGAGGAAGTTTAGAAGCACATCCCGTGTTCCCTCTGTGCATTGGATGCGCCGGCGGAAGTTCTGCCCAGTAGAATAAAATAAAAATGGGGAAAAAATAGACAGCATGTAGTACACCACTCACAGCTGTAGATGGAGACATTGAACTGAGGTCAGTGTGGCTCCAGCGTGCATAGAGAAGAATGAATCTTTTAATTTTTACATTTGTTATTACATTTTGATCCGCAAAGGCTTAAAGCATTCTACAGCCCCCTCAGGATCATGAGGTATTATATGTTTACCTAAT
>JBBPDE010000026.1:7536931-7551980 GCA_037974605.1 Nannopetersius ansorgii | reverse complement strand
TATTATTATTATTATTATTATTATTATTATTATTATTATTATTATTATTATTATTATTATTATTATTGGTAGTAGTAGTAGTAGTGTTGTTGTTGTTGTATGCTCATCATTGAGCATTCAGTTAGAAGAGCATGCAAGTGTAATTAACTGACTCATTTTAAAACCTTGTAAATGTAATATTGTTATTGCGTACAGTAAATAATAACGTTTCAGTAGTGCAATTATGCTTTGGATTATACACATACATTTTTTATTGTTGTTATTGTTATTGCTGCTGTTGTTTTTAGTTTCCATTAAAAAGTAAAATCATTATAAACAAAGACCTACCACACCTGAGCAGTTACTACAATCACCGCGGCTCCACACTAAAGCATAAATAACACAGCATTGTTTACTTACTGTTATTTGGATATAAAATTGTAAAACATATTATTTCTCGGTGATATTATATGAACATTAATTGGTTGATATATTGACAATATTGTGATTTTGGGGTAAATTAATGAGTGAATATTTTCACTTGTATTCCCATGCTATGCTGCAGATCAAAGAGAGCCTTCGTAAGCAGCCATGCAAAAAAATAGTTTGAGACACTTTCCCCTTTTGGGCCTTAGACAGCTGCTTAGTGAACAAAATATAGAAAATGTGGCACAAGAAACATAAAAACATATTCCATTGATGTTGCATCTTTTTCTTTTCTTATTTTAAACCGTCTCCTGCACAGAAACACTTTTCTGTTACATGGGCCCCCGTCCCCAACCAAAACGGTACACTGCCGTGTGGGCAGTAGTGACTATAGACAAAACAAAATAAAACTAAGAACAAGCACACAAAAGATGATCATGCTTGCGTTTCATATATGTATTATACAATTACTTTCAGGAATACATCAATGCTGTATTTGTTATTACAACAAAATTAGCTCGGATAAGAGCACAAAACGCACTAGTATGTTTGATTTCTTAGCTTAAAATTAATTTAACCCCATGAAAAGAATGGGAACTAGGCGTTGGTTTATCCTTTAGGTACTTCAGTTAGTGCGTCTATGGCTTTCTCTAAGCTTTCTGCACAAATGTATATCATTATAAAATTGGCCCTGTGTACGCATTGTTACATGATTTGTATAATATTAGCTCGGCGCCAAATGAAAAATAAAATTCTACGTTTGTTTTCACATTTACCGGAGTTACATGTGAAAAGTACTATTTATTAAATCGCTCCATTAAATATTAAAAATACACGTCACTGAATATATTCCACGAATGTCCATTCACCGAAAAAAAACCCTACTGTGCCTGTTATCAGATAAGACCTTTACTTACATAACATTGTGTGATTCCAGGCTGAAATATTAAACAACTGCAGGTACCTGATATTAGTTTTACACGTGTGCAGGTAACAGAGCTGAGATTATGGCAAATCAAAGAAGGCAAGAGCTGTCCTGTGACGTCCCGAGCGATTTAGCCAAATATATTACGTCACGTTTGCATAAAGTCTTTGCAGTTTGGTGTACGATGATGGCAATATTAACACCCACGTTTCAAACCATGTCTGACTAAATCTTACTTATCCTTGGGAGCGCGCGCACGGAATGCTATTGCACACTCGTTTACGGTCTTCGCCACAGGCAGTATATCAGGTCAATAAAAATCAAGCTGCCTGATGTAGTATTTTATTATAGTATTAAACGACTAAAAGTTCAAGTTGTTTCTTTCATAACTACAAGAGGATTGTCGCTGAGTATTGTTTAACACACTCGTTAAGGAAAATGACTGTTAATTTCCTAATAAAACTAGCATTATCTCCGCTCAGCCCGAATAGGACCAGTCTACAATTAAAGGGCATAGGCTTTAAAATGTTTCAAAAGATGGATGAAGTTGCCAAACTGATGATTTCGTCTTCATTCAGGCGTCTTGGTGTGTTTTGAGGCATCATAATACTTGTTCCATACACAAACTAAATTGTGATTAATATTACACTCTTCAAAATTAAGTCACGCATAACACACATATACCCAAACATATTTTAGTGAGAAAAACAAGAAGGGGAGAAACATTATTCTATGGATTTTTTCGTATTGTCAAAACACTGATTAATTTAAGTGGATATTTTGCCGGCAGGTTATAGATATCTTCGAATATATAGACACACTCTCATTTTGCATATTACATAAACAAGACAGTTTATTTAGAGGGGGAAATATGTATAGCTCAAGAGGAGGAGAGCCTTGCGCAGCTCCTTGGCGGATTGATTTACGCCCCATTGACTCTTTATCAGGCTCGCGAAAAAGACTGACCAATCATTTTGCTCGAAGCCTACAACATAGCAGCCCAGCTCTACTTTGTTGGCGAAGGAGTAGAGGCAGCATTGTGAAGAGTGGGAAGCCCAGTTCTATGGTACATGTTTTCCCTTCAATGAACTGTACGTTGTATAATGTCCGAGAATGTCCATTTCTGGAACTCTAAGCAACTACTATGTCGATTCCATCATAAGTCATGAAGGAGAAGATCCGAGTGCTACCCGATTTTCTAACGTACAGTACTCCAACTCCAGACAACCTGGAACCGGGGAGCATCCCGAGTTCCCCTCGTGTAGTTTTCAGCCCAAGCCTTCTGTGTTTAGCTCATCATGGAGTCCTTTCAGTCCCCACACGTCCAACGGCTTACCAGCGGTCTACCATCCTTATATCTCAACGCAGCCAGTGCCTTCGACGGACACTCGGTATCTCCGCACATGGCTTGACTGCGCCCCGAGAGCCGAGCCACTACCCGGCCAGAGCCATGTCAAAATGGAGCCTCTATTGGGACATCTCTTGGAACCCCAAAAACCGGGAGGACAGTCTGAATATGTTTTGGAATCCTCCTCGGCTCGAGAAATGAATTCCGGCCACGGCTCCGGATTTGAAGACAGTAAGGACATTTGCGAAGGTAGCGAGGACAAAGAAGGACCAGATCAAAGTAAGTTATAAAACGAGGAAGTGAACAGTCTGTAAAGCTTTTAATGCAGCCATAAAACGTGAACAAAGCGACTGAGACCCACAGCCTCCCCACCCAGCCAAGTTTGCTCATGTGGCAAGCAGCTCTGGAGAGCCAGCACGTTTACGCGAAGCATGAATTTGAATCTCTGCAAGTTTTGCATGCTTCTGATTTTAAAATCCCATGCTCTGCTTGTTTGCCTATTTTTTATGCGAACCTAAAGCCATCCACGTTTGTGTATATGGCTGTAATTATGACTTCGCTTACAAGAAAAGGTAAATTTTGGATGTTGTTTGTGTGCGTGTATGTGTGGTCGTGTGCATCTGTTTGTGACAAAGCCTGATATTCACACCTTAGTGTTTTTAGATACCCAATTAAGCACTTCCCCCAAAGATTCTCCATCTAACTACCAAGGGCATTTATTCTGCAAATCCTACTGGGACATTTCTGTGGTGACATTGAATAATATGAGTTAAAACGAGTCATTTTCGTCTGATTATTTAAGATCTGAAATAGCCAAACATAGACAGCCCATGTTGGTTGCCCTCTTCTTTAAATATCACATTCTGATGCGTATTAAACACTGTCAATCACTAGTAGACACATTTAAGGTTTTGGATGACAGTCATTGATAGTTGGACCCTTTCTTTCTCGATTTCCGTGCGAGAGTGGGTTCAGGGCAGCCTATTAACTCCACGTTTTCTATCTTTGAACCAACAGAGAAGCATATTTTGAACAAGGATGATTCATCAAGACAGTGGCTCCTCCACAAAAGGGATAGTGGATGGAAATACGTAGCCGGGCTACTAATGAAATCCGAAAGGGCTAAAAATACACCTTTATTCTTAATTAACGGGGACATGTGTCTTGAAAGACGCTTGTTTTTTATTTGGACCGACAAACGTGCAACAGACGTTGATTTTAATTCGCGAAGTACGCTCGAGCAACTCAAAACACTAATGGAATTGTGCACAACAGAAATTCCCTTTGTGCTGCCCTGGGCGTCGTTCCAGTATAAACTGTAGGAAAAAGCAATGAAGTTGGGAATTACACGGCCCACTTTATGCTCGAGGCTAGTCATAAGAAGCAAAGAAAGTTATCGCCCATCAAGTTTATTAAGTTACAAGAGAAGCTAACATATCCATTACTTGTTGTATGTGGGCTCCCTGTGACATATAATGTAAAAAATGGTTTGGTTGAAAATGAAAGTTATCTAAACATAAAGAAATGTACAAAACATGTTTTCTAATACGTTGACTAATACGTTGCCATAACCGACATTATAAACTTTCACTGTGTTGTTTTCTCTGTAATGGTTTACACAATGCACGTTTTTATTATTGTAAACTTTGTCTCGTATCCCAATAAGAATGTGGCAGTCTACACATATTTCAAACATGTCCACGAGGCCTACCTGACTGACATTCACATTAATCTTTCTTGATAGGAGTGTCTTCCTGTTCATGATGTAAATAGAATTGCTTAACAAGATTTAGGACATCCGAGACAGTAGATGTAGAACTGAAGTGTGTGTTTCGGGGTGTTAGACGATAGAGTATCCACTGTTAGAAAAAGAGTGATCTAGAAAACTTGCTGAGAGTTCATAGCCCACTAACGTTCTTGATCCTCAAGCGTTAGGGCCGAATTATGTACGACATTTGCTCGCTTGTCAAGCGACGACGAGACGTTGTCTTTTTACAGAGGAAGAGACTCCGAGGGTAAAGAGAATGCACGCTTCTTGCCCACGGGTCAAAACGATCTTCTACCTTACCGATTTTCAATGTCTATGACATGCAACATGTTTCTGGACATGCGAGCATTGGTTACAGGCTAAATACGAGATGTAGGCTCCTAATACGTCTCATTCCAAAGGCAGCTCTATGGAAACATTTTTGAACTCCCTTATGCATTCCCGAGGAAGCCACCGAGGGAGAAGAAGCCTCGTTACAGAAGCTCTTCCGTCATAATTCTCCCCACATTTCTCCCTAAAAGGAGATAATATCATATCACAAACGGCCGCAATTTAGAACGCATTCCATTATGGTTAAGCTGCAGCAGGGTAAGGCAAACGGGGTGGTAGATCCAGAATTGTAACGTCAGGACTGGCATGAAATCTATACGTTGGTCATTTTATGAAGTTGAATTCATAGTTAGCACGGCACAGGTTGTGGACACCGGTCGTTTTCCAGGACTCCTCAAGCCTAACTCAATTGGACCGACACTCTAATGGTTCACTGATGCAATATGAGTAGGCTTATACAAGGACGTAAGAGTGTCTGTTAGTCATTACGAATGCTCAAGAAACAAAAAGGCTGACAGGGCCATTATAGAATTGTGTGTCTGGTATGATGCAAGCCTATAATAATGCCTGTGCATTTCCAGTGGTTTCTCCACACTTTTTGCTAGTATATTGAGATACAATTGTCCGTAGTTCGAAACAAACATTAAACGCAATCGTGAATGTTATATGTTATATGCTAAAACTATTTTTCTGAGTTTTTTCATTAATAGAATTTTCTTTGTCTAAAACGCTGAATGTGTTGTCATTTGCAGATGATCCATCGGCCAATTGGTTACACGCTCGCTCATCTAGGAAAAAGCGATGTCCATACACGAAATATCAAACCTTGGAGCTCGAAAAGGAATTTCTCTTCAACATGTACCTCACCCGAGATCGGCGACACGAGGTAGCACGCTTGCTGAACTTGACGGAGCGGCAAGTTAAAATTTGGTTCCAAAACCGAAGGATGAAAATGAAGAAAATGAATAAGGACCAGCCCAAGGAATGAGGGCTACAAAGTGTATTACGTCTTTATTTACTTTATTTTTTCCGAAAGTATCCTTACCTCTGGAAAGTGGTACATGGAGTGCTTTTAGCCCATGTTTATACCCCATTCCACTACCATCAAAAGAAAGAAAAATCTGGGATGCCGACCAAGCGAAAATGCTTAGCCACAAACATTCTTCGCGAGTATTCAAAAAATGAAACCATATAATGCATATGTACTCATTGTCCTTTCTTTTGAATTTAGTTCTCGCCATTCCATCCTAACGGAAACACATCTACAGCTAATTATATTTTTACTGAAGAAATGCAGAGTTATTAAGAAATCGTTATTTCATTCGGTAATTTGTAAATATTTTGTTTTGGGAAATGGAGTGCGGAGTGGCGACATGAGAATAAGAATAAGAATAACAATAACAATAACAATAACAATAACACTAAGAATAACAATAACAATAACAATTATTATTTACAGTTAATATTATATTCTATTATTCTTTGAATACGTTCTAAATCTATGCCATTTATGGAACAAATATTCAGGTTTTCAGGCTAGCTCTTTTGGGTGTATGTCTACATTTGATTATTTTATTTGAATGTCTTAATACTGGAATAAGAGTAGAAATGCCTTTTACTTTAACTTTGACATGCTCATACTTTACGCCTTTAAATAATAGCATCCATGTGGATTCATGTTGAGTGAAATGCTCTAATAACGAATCAGACAATGTAATTCTGTTGAGTCTTAATGTCATATCAGCCATAAAACATACCCTGGAGAATTACGAATTAGATTGCATATAAATATTTGCAATGTAGATTATATGGTAATATTTTATCTGTAAAGGCAAGCTAATTTAACCCTTAATTGTACAGGGCCTTACGTCATTATATTTTAAATGTTGCCCCAGTGACATCAAGAAAAGAATAAAGTTACAGACTATATCAGCTGGATGTGTTTATGTGTGTAGCTAGCTTGCCAAGTAACACATTAATTTGGCCATAAATGAGTACATAAACACAGCTGAATTCAGTCGCATTTATGTGTATAAATGTTTACATACATTAGCGCATGGCTTGTAGATAAGTTTAGTAAATTTATTTTGTGATTTTTAAAATTAACTACTTAAATGGAAATTTGTTTCTTGTGTAATCTTACTATGATTATTCTAATTTATTGTAAATACGACCTTTTTTTGGACGAATGCGTTTTACATTGTGTTAAAAAGGATGGGCTTTGAAGAGATCTCATACTTGAATAAGCAGGTAGACGTGTTCTTTATATTTTTAGATATGTTCTTGTCGATTTGTGTTGTCAGAGATAACTGTTGTGTTCCAGTATTGTTCTCTCGACCTTGTATTGCGTTACTTGTGCAGGATTTTTGAGTAGTATCTAAATATGTTTGCATATGTATATCTTCTTCTGTCAACTAAATGCCTGGACAATTCTGGAGTCGCGTGCACGTCTGTCTGCAACATTCAAATGTATCCTTGGCGTGTGACATCATTTACTTGCACCTCTCTGTGTCAGAATCACAGATGCAGAAAACACATGCACACACACTTTCCTTTGGCATGTTATGATGGCTCATCTTTATTTTCCTTCATTTACTTGATCACCCATTGCATAAAATAATTATAAAGAATTCTCTAGATTTTGGAACGGAACGTTTTTCAGCTGCGCAACCCACACCTCTTTTTGTACACACTTACTGCTATTTTCTCTGTGCGATAGCACGACGGATGCTGGACTCGTATTAAAAGTTTACATGGAACACTGTTTGAGTTTTTGTCTTTGGTGTGTCTGTTTCTAATACTACATGCACTATGCACACACACACGCACTTTGGCATGCTGTGATGACTCATTTTTCCTTTTCCTTTATTTCCTTTATCACATATTATAAGACATAACACATATTATGGATACTATTTGTTTGTTTGTTTGTTTTTTTTTACAGCAAACCCCATGTTCTACCGACATTTCTAAAATACACGCAGTTATTATTTCCACTCATAGGTAGTTCATCCAGAACATGTTCTCTATTTTCTTTGATCACCATCCAGGCGTTTTCTTTAATGGTTAATACTGAAAACGCGCACATGTTTATGCAGGCGGACATTTATTTACAATGTAAAGTCACTTGAAGTAAATCTGCGCTTATCCTTAGGTGCCCTCATCCGTTGCATGTCGAAGAGACGTGCTCTGTAGTTTTCAGTACCACATTTATTTTGTGCTATAACGAGGTGCATGTGTTGGAAATATGGTATCCTGCGTCTAAGCATTTTGTTGTAGAGTGAACGTGCGTGTCATATGTGGAAAGTTGAAGGTCTCCTTTCAGGACTGACTTTCTATTAGCGCCAGGCTATATATAATAACAAAATCATCTCTGGTATTTCGTCATTCTGAAAAATGTTTCCGTCAGACACAGAATAACCGGATATTAAATGAACACAATAAAATGTACGTACCCTCATCGGTGCTTTTAGTTAAGCTAAATAATACCATTGCATTTAACTAAAGTAGTTCAGAGGTCTTATTTTTACGTTTTTTCATGCTTACACACAAATCATGGCGATTCTTTGTAAGTGTCAATATAATAGTTTACGCTTTTTTAACAAAGAGGCTGAAATCTATTACAGCCTGTAACAATTAGTCCTGGCTCCCAGATGTATATTGGGGCCAATATTAATTTTCAGTTAACTTTAAAATCTATTGTGCTGTTCTCTCACAAGCATAGATTACAATTTAGACTATAGACTGTATACCTTGTTCTGTCGCTTTCTTTTGGATGTTTTGAAAGGAAACAAACTGCTAAAAAGGATGTGCACTCGCACTTTGGAGGAGGGAATGGGAAGTCGACCATTGTAAAAAAAGAGAAAGAAAATTCAATTCAGTGTGTCGCAATAAAAGAATATGACTGCAATAAAACTTTATAGGGTATACATTTCTGAAGGTTAAGAACTAAACGGCTGTAAAGCAAATACCGCGAGGGAAACAGAGAGGAAAAGATTTCACCCCCCCCCCCCCCCTTCAATAATGATTAGGCAGGGCAATGCCACGACGCATGGTCTCTGGATAGGGAAACCAGTCGACTTGTTTTATTTTGACCCCGTTTTTGCGTTTGTCACTTGCTTGTTTGCAGCGTTTCTTGTTTAGCCTGCCAGATTTCTCTCAAAGTAGGGGGCCTAGAGTAGTGGGATCTAAACATCCAGATGAGAGCTTGGAGTCCAGCTCACTCGACGCCTACCCTTTGTTCCATTTCCGAGCGCACCACTGTCGTATTACAGTGGGGGCCATAAAATGACACAAAAAGGATCTCTGGCGAGACGTCTGGGATGACCAACCTAATTTGTTTACAGCCTTTGCGACAAAGCTCGACTCTTCTATGTTGTGGACTCACATCCGATTGGGCCGCGGTGAGACCTGATACAATGGACGGTTGCTAAAGACCAGCTTTTCTCTGCGGTTCACTCTGCGGTTGAATTCCTTGGAGAAGCTGAAACGGACACGACATTTTACTTGAGCAGACAAACATCATTGACTATATCACTACTAACTCCAAGTAATTCTTATTCCAAAAACCTAAGAGACAGTGTTAATCACATATTAAGCCTTGAACCGACTCTAAATACGCCGGCTGTATTCACATTGATTAGAAGACATATGTAGACACATAGGTAATCTATCTTCACGGGTATGATAGACTACCTATATGTCTACATTTCTCATTTTATAAATAAGTGAAAATAATCTGTTGTAATAATTAACATGTTATAAATAATAAATAAACAATCTTTCACTAATATGAAAAAAAAACACGATAATGACAAATTCCACATAAAATCCAATTCTGCTCTTTAAAATACTTTGCTACAAATATGGCAATCAAGGTATATTTTATACTGACCGTTAATGTTACATTTTGTTGTATATATAAAGATGAAGGCTGTGTACATACTTGTTTTAATTCGGGTAATGTTACATCACAAATGGCTGAATCTGAAGTGATTTAAGTAGTGATAATTAGACTGAATTTACTACATAAAACAACATGCATAAAACAACGAGCAAATCAGAGCTATATATGTAATAAACGCTAAATGTGTATTTTGTCATTTACAAATTGCCATTTAAAACAATACATGCACTCCGGGCTCCTTTTTCATTTACAAATAACGTGTTTTGAAAGGTCCACGTAGACAATACACAGTTTTTAGATTTGACTTCTTGTTACAGTGAATTGAAAAAATATGTTCTTATTTGCTATTACGGGGCTGTTAATGCCCTGTTTTGGGTTTATGTCTGTTGTTTATAGAACCATTAGGTCTTACACTTCCGTTCCAGAATGACTACATTTCCTCTGGGCATGACTCACAGTGGCCACATGATGGCAATGTTGTTCCACCAAAAGGACCTGTCCGCTGCTCACTGCCGGGATCACCTAGGCCAGAATGTAGGGCACAGGACGAATGAATAGAATGAATGAGGATTTTACGACATTGTCCTCGTTTGGTCTCTTTATGCTCATGTATTTTCGAAAATACATATTGCTTATACGGTTCCGTCAGGATCATTGCGATAACGTCAACACTTATTCTTAAACACAAGGAACACAAAATCAAGTATTTGTTTTATTGTTTTTGAGCCTGTATACAATATAGGGTTGGTACTCATAAGAGAAAACAAGAAATGAAAACAAATTCTTCCTCAAGATGTTCCTTAAACATTAAAAACAATAAGAGATTTTTAGTAATAATCCTTTCGTAGACAGTCAGATTTGTTCATTTAGAGTTGTGGTGAAATTTAAGAAAATAACTTCTTCTTATTATTATTAGGCTTGCTATTAGAATTTGTATCTAGCTTTGTTCATTTATTTTTTAGTTTTTAACAAGCAGTCAGCATAAGGCACACAATAACAATATCAAGACAAAGATCATCGACACAAATCACAGACACTTTCAGAATAGAATAATAAGAATCATTCAAATTCTTGAACCAACAATCGCATAATCTATGTAAACAAACAAATAAACAAAAACAAAAAAATATAAATGTTGCATTGTTTGAGTGACAAGGTGTCGGTAACAGCGATACCAAGAAACAACCTATTTCTCTTGTAATTTATTTAATTAAATTTGGGAAGGGATATTTATTTCAATAATATTTACAAACTGAAAATCACGGCAATAAAGAATAAAGTTAATTCATAGATTCTTCCAAAACATTGGGTCACGCCACTCATTACGCATTCTTTTTAAAATATGCGGAATTATTTCAACGATTATATCTGTTTATATTTTTGTAGGCACTATACCTTTTATTTAGTTTTTACCTTTTTATGAAGTAATCAACAAAAAATAACTTCAGGTGATAATGATAATCCACTTTAAGGCATTTGTCTATTACACATAGCACGGCCGTATGAAAAACAGAGCAAAAACTGTTAACAATTAAAAACTGAAAAAACTGAGTACATTTTAATTCTAACAAATTACACAGAGTAAAGCGTTTATGGTTGTAGCTACTGATCTCATAAAACAATAGACAGCTGTTTTGATGCACGGTGTAAACAACAAAGAAGCGTTTATTACGCTGTATAGTTTGTTCAGCCATTTACAGACACGTATCACACTTATGTGCCTGTTGTGCCTTTTATTTTTCGCGCCCTGTCATCTTCATAAATTTCATGTTTATACAAAACAAGATAATCAAAACGCTACCTGTGACCACCTTTTATATTTGACAAGTGCTTCTGCTGTCCTAAAGGATGTTTTGACAAGTTGTTTAAGGAAGGCCGTTTTGGTTTAAAGTGCCTAAAACTGGTGCCAACGTATTTCTGCTTTTTCCAAGGAGACACTACCTCTTTAAGGACTTTGGTATTAATTATTACAATTGCAGACTTTTAGGTTGTGTGTGATCAACATTCAAAAATCAATCTTTGAGTGGGTGGTTTAGAGCTGGTAAGTTGGGAAGGGGAGGGTGGGGGCGATGTATTTGATCTGAAGCAAAGCGGTAGACTTCTCATTAACTTGCGCGCTTGAATATATTAATGGACATATTCTCCCCTCCTCTCTCCTATAGCCCCCCTTTCACTCTCCCCTGCTCCCTCGCTCCCCACCGTACCCTCTCCCTTTCTCTTTTACTCTCTTTTTCATTCTCTCACTCCCTCCGTATCAGAAGCGCGCAGAGCGGTGGCCGTGTGGGGACGCGAGAAGCCAATGGAATGAGGACTCGATAATACATGCAGGGTATCGTGAAAGGACACAGCAAAATATGAAACAACTTATTTACAGCGGAGTAAATCACAGAAAACTGTGTGAGAGCTGGTTCCCTGCACCGGGATTGTGATGCTGGATCACCTACGCGGCAAGTTATCAATGGAAGCTGAATAGCCGTGGCTTCAAAGAGGCTGTTTAAAACAACAAGGTATACAAACCCACGTCAACTGATTGGAAATCATCACCTATTGTGGTATTTGTGTGTTTTTTGCAGAAAAAGAAGCATCGGGTCTGACTATTCTGTCCTTGGCTAAAAAAACTACAATAAAATCAAAACCACCCCTCCTCAAAAAATCGATTGCAGAAAAAAAGATGAGCTCCTATTTTGTCAACTCACTCTTCTCCAAATACAAAAGTGGAGAGTCGTTGCGTCCCAATTATTACGAGTGTGGTTTTGCCCAGGACCTGGGGACTAGACCCACCGTCGTGTATGGTCCAGGCACCGGGGCGACTTTCCAACATGCACCACAGATCCAGGAGTTTTATCACCACGGCGCGTCTACGCTCTCTGCTGCTCCTTACCAGCAAAGTCCGTGCGCCGTGACTTGTCATGGCGAGCCAGGCAACTTCTATGGCTACGATGCTCTGCAAAGGCAAACACTCTTCGGCGCCCAGGACGCAGACTTGGTCCAGTACAGCGACTGTAAACTCGCCACAGGAGGCATCGGCGACGAGACGGATAACACGGAGCAAAGTCCGTCTCCTACTCAGCTGTTCCCCTGGATGAGACCGCAAGGTGAGCTTTTTGGCAGACACTCAGCTGCCAACTCGTTTATGCTGGTGTGCGTGGGATCAAACTTAGCTTCCCGCAAAATCTTAAGGCAATTTAGTCTGAAAGCTGCATTTCCTGTGTTCGAGGGAGAGGGGAACAATACCAAGGTTTTATTGTTTTATGGTATCTAAAACTTGCGAATCACTTTACAGTTTAATGACCCTGCAATATAAAAGGGGAGAAGGGAGACAGAGAATGAACGTGCCAAAAAGTAAGGCAGAAGAAGATCCTTTCTTTCCCTTCTATACCTATGTGTGAGACTCTGGCCTCCGACTGATCTTTCACTTCTCACCCCAGTCAAAGTTTTACTGCAGCTTTTTACGGCTTACAGTGATGTCGAGGCTTATTTCACCACAGGGTGGCCTTTTCACAGACGTTATGCATTAAACATGTGGCGAGATGTAGAAGGTTTGCAGTAGGCTGTGGTAAAGGTTATAGTTGTGGACGATCATGGAGCAATACTGAAACACGCGTGTATTTAATTGTGGAGCAATTATGCCTCCAACAGCTGGTGGTTCTTAGGGTTGCACCATAAACCCAATCATAAACTGACAATGTGCTTGCACCTGTACAGCGGATAAGCAAAACATTTTAACCATTAAGAGTTATCAAAGCATCATTACCGCTAATCATGCAAAATCGTCTTCTCAACCCCATGTGCAGGGTAACTGAACCGTTTTTGAAACTCCTCTAACGTGTTTGACCTTGTTTTTGCCAGTAGCTGCCGGACGCAGGCGAGGCCGCCAGACCTACAGCCGCTACCAGACACTTGAGCTGGAGAAGGAATTCCTCTTCAACCCTTACCTGACTCGCAAGCGTCGGATTGAGGTGTCGCACGCCTTGGGACTGACAGAGCGGCAGGTCAAAATCTGGTTTCAGAACCGGCGCATGAAATGGAAAAAAGAAAACAACAAGGACAAGTTTCCCAGCAGTAAGTCAGAACAGGAGGCGATTGAAAAAGAAAAGCGAGAAACGGAGCAGGCGAACGGAGCCCAATCGGCAAATGAAGACTGCGAGAAGGCTAAACAAATATAGAGGTGGCGTGGCGGCAGACAGCAATCAGGGGCGCTAAATAATATATATTTAAAAAGGACATTGAATGAGCTGAGATAAAACAGCGTTGTCGAACAGACATTACAGTCTGCCACGGGTCAGTACATTTCAGTCGACAAAGAGAAAGATGAGCAGTGGTGGTTAAAAGGACGCTAAATGTAAAGTGTGACCACCGAACTTTATGATGACGAACAAGAAGCATTTTTATTTTTTTCTTTTCCCTAATGTTCAGAGAGTAGGCCTATCGTAATCTAGCCTCCTTTCTTTGTGGAATAATTATTGTGAAAGGTCAGTTTCTATTGTTAGATTTTTGACATTAACAATTACCTTGGCAGCTGTATAGTTCCTAAGTTAAATGGTGCACTTTTAACTGTTCTCAGTTATATGTTATGATGATGATGATGACGTAGCGATTAATGACGTCCAACAACATGAAACTGCCTATATTTATGCCGTAGAATCTTTTTTTACACCCCTTTAGTTTTCTCTCAGATTGATGGTATTTTGTTGTCTTCCTTTCTTGGGTTAAGCATGCGCACAGTGGATAAAATACATAAATAATAAAAGAAAAGAAAAAAGGATCTCATGTGACCCAGTGTTTACTGTGAAACAATTTTTTGTACTGTATTCGTGAGTTGGTTTTTGGGAACTTGACGATATGCTTTCACTGTTCTTCATCACTTTGTTCTATTGTCTAAACCTGGAAGAAGGAGGAATAAAAGTGGGCACAATAAAGTTTACAAGCGAGAGTCCACGACAACACTTGTTTTCTCTGCTTCATTTAATTTTAAGGTGTGTGTGTGTATGAAGGATTGTGACATCCTGTTTCTCACAGGCCAACAAGTATTACCTTTAGGTCACTTACTATACTGCTTACTTTTAAACATGCATATCCCTCGCACATGTCATATAATGTGGTTCAAATTTGATTTTACACCGATAGTTGTGTGTTTAGTAGTTGAGTGAGTTGACAAGTTAAACCACAGTTTTAACGCTTCATAAGGACTTTGAAAATGGTAACTCGACGCTTTGAACTGATTGTCAAGAATAGTTTATACCTCAGACTGCATTGTTTTCTATTTTGCAGAGTTTGCAGGGTACTAGTGGTTCTATCTATCTATCTATCTATCTATCTATCTATCTATCTATCTATCTATCTATCTATCTATCTATCTATCTATCT
>JBBPDE010000026.1:7512293-7525569 GCA_037974605.1 Nannopetersius ansorgii | reverse complement strand
GAGAGAGAGAGAGAGAGAGAGAGAGAGAGAGAGAGAGGGAGAGAGAGAGAGAGAGAAAGAGAGAGAGGTGCAATTAATGTTCAATTGTTCGTCGGACTGTGTGCGTGTGTATGTGTATTTCCTAAAGTGAGTGTGACCTGACATTTTATAGCAGTATGTGTGTCGGAAGGGGAGAGTACGGTTTACAACTGCGTGTGTGTGTGTTTGTTTGTGTGTGAAAGAGAGAGATCCTTCGTTTATGGCAGTGTGCATTTGTTTGTCGCACTGCGCGAGAGTATGTGTTTTTCTTTGAGTGAGTGTGACCTGACATTTTATAGCAGCGTGAGAATATATGCCCATTTCCCCCTCCCTCTCTCTCTTGCTCTCTCTCTGTCTTTTCCTATGTTGTAGTCGTACCTGTATATCGTCATGCATGTTTACAACGCATTAATGTAACACTGTATATCCTCATCCATGTTGCAACGCATTAATGTAACATTTGGAAGCTGAAAACAACATATGCGGAATAAACATAATCAAGCGCTGCACCGGATGCGCAGATAACAGCAAAAGTTGGGAGGGGTTTAGGGCTGTTCAGCCCGATGGCAGTGAAACGTAAAAGAATGCAGAGGCTGTAAATTCTCGAGGCTGTTGTTGCTGCTCTTTGAAGTGTCTGGAGTTGGAGGAGATTTGTGGTGCTCGGACAGAAAAGCCTAGCCTTAAGGTTTGATATCCCTTCATACCCTCTCTCCTGCCTCTTGAAACCATTTTACTCGTCAACATCAACAGATGACCGTTCCAATGTTATTGCGTTCTGCGGGAATGAAGCACGTCGAGGCCCAAGTGCTGCCTGACCTGTGTGTTCACTCACCGGAACTTTAACCTCCTCTAGTACACACGCAAACACACATTCACCTCCACATGTAACCGCCCCGCCCCCCACCCACCAATCCACCTAACTCACAGTCACACATACGTGCTGCATCATGCCGCATTTACACGCTTGTTCGGTTCAAGGTTCTGTAAAAATCTTGCATTTGAGCAGAAACAGACAGAGGAATGCAAGGAAAGATCATTGTGGGGAGGGCTGCGAGTTTGTGCGAGACCAGCGGTCAATACAAATTGTGTGCTGCTCTCGTCCACGCTCCCCGTGTCAAAATTGGTGGGCTTGAACACCAATGAGAAGGACAATTTAATGTTGCTGAAATAACAGTACTTGTTTCTTTTGTGCAGCATTCTGGTGTTTTATTGAGTTTTTTTATTGAGTGTTTTATTGAGTAAAGAAAATAGTTGGTGTGTCACCTCATACGTTGACAACCTTTTTATATTGTGGTTATCGCGCAATCCATTCTAAACAGGTTTAATATGTGTTTATGTTAAATATTGCCACAACGAACGAAAATCGAGTTTAAAAAGAAAACAAATATTGATATACCGAATTTAAGAATTTAAGATTTTAGAGAAGCCACATTTTCAAACAAGCTCGCTTTAACTATTGGGATCTAAGAGGTAGTAGCAGCATGGAATCAATAGACACGGAAGCACTTCTTTCCCGTTTTAATGTCCAGGCTTTTTTTATTTTTAATTTTTGGTTACATTTCCTTCAGAATTTTACACCACAAAACAAGAACAAGCACAGTTATACAATGCACAGAAAATAGTTTTTATTTTATATACTTCCTAGAATACACGTCCTCTATTTTTTTTTTATTTCAGGCATGTAGCCCTGAATTACGTTCTTTAAAGATAATGGAAATATTTTATTATGTTATTATGATTGTTATTATTATTAGTAAATGCTTTAATTTTATGAAACGCACCGAACTCGTGGATTTTATTTTAATCACTTTAATGTAGCATGAACTCCAAACAGTCGTGATTGTACTGCATTTATGCTGTACATTCAGTATACGTTTAGGATACTCAAGTCATATTGGCTACAGAATAGTTGAAAAATAAAATAAGCAATTCAGTTCTTCAAACAGGAAACAAATATCAATAAAAAACATGCAAGAAGCATATTGTGCCGCACGTTTTGTAATAACACTCAAAAAGTGAGATAAATAATCGCAAAATACATTTGGAAACAAATAAAAACAATAGCCGACATCACCAACAACAGATAATCAGTGATATATTAAATAACGTACAGAAATTTTCAGGAGTTCTATCAGGGTCTTAAAGACACCATATACTTACAATCTAGACAATGACACTGCACAAAGAAAGTGCATTGAAACATGTGGCTCCATGTCCGCGTGCGGTGTAAAAAAATTCTTTTCCTAATCCGCACGTTTTAAATGATTTCCTCAGTCCGCAGGGTAGATGTAATTCGTTGCTTTGTAGTTCTGAAAGAGCTCTTGACAGGATTCCTTACTCCACTTGCATTCTGCACAATAGTTTATACGATGACTTGATTGAAGATTCTTTACAATTCTGGTCCAAATGTCATGATTTCTGCAAAAAATGTAAAAGTATTGGAATAAGAAAAATGCATTAAGCGAATTATCGTCCATAATAAGTACAAAAATAGTCTTAACTTATGTATATAAGTCACTAACAACATGCACCTCTCATTAATAATAAACAAAAACTTTGACCAAGCAGGGTTTCCCCTTGATTTCTCTTACAAGTGGATACACAATAGCTGTTTCCCTTTTACAGAAAGCCAAGCAATGCAAAAGGAAACGCGGCATCCTCGTCATGCCTACAGGAAACTGAAATGAAAGTAAAACGCACGCAACCCTCTTGAGCCACTTTTAAAAATATCCACTTGTTGGGACGCAAATGGTTTATTAGTCGTGGGGCGTCAGAGCGCCAATATAACTGTACTCCTGGTTAATGGAAAACACACGCACGTTCGACAAGCGCGGTGAAAACCCGACTTATTTGCTGGAATTCACAGGCCACATACACGTTTAGTCAGTTTGGAACACGTGTATGAAATGCCGTCAGAACGAATGCTCAGAAAAGCAGATGCACTAAGTTTTATTATACCCCAACAAAGATTTAAAAAATTTAAAATAACGGGCACGATTAAATTATCATTCAATGCACAAATAAATATTGTTATGCCACAATTATATGTTGTGCAATAGTTATCCGAAAATAAATTGAGAAGAGTACTTCCACCACCTGTTGCCAAAAAATAAGCTGCTGAAACTATTTAACTTACTGCGTATAGCAATTTTTTTATGGTCATTGTCCAATAATTACTAATATTTAAAGATAAATAGCGGATATTCCTCTGTGTCTCCAACTACAAGAGCGCAAACAAACATAACATGTATGGATGAAAAATCTGCTG
Organism: Nannopetersius ansorgii; assembly: GCA_037974605.1. Classification (NCBI taxonomy): domain Eukaryota; kingdom Metazoa; phylum Chordata; class Actinopteri; order Characiformes; family Alestidae; genus Nannopetersius; species Nannopetersius ansorgii. Next base: position 7,522,283 of record JBBPDE010000026.1, on the reverse strand, counting down.
CATGTACTTTTGAAAAATAATTACTAGGAAATGCGACTGCTTTGTTTATTTGTTGGCACCTCCTTTGTCTCAGGCGAGTGGATCAGACCATAATCTATCCAGTAGTGGGGGCACTTCGGTCAAAACAGCGGAGGGGGCAACGCGCCGAGGAATTCAATTTAGCGGTTTAAAATTCCTATTTGATTTACACTGAGCAATTTAATTGGAAGGAAAGAGAAGGGAGAAGGACTGGAAAAAATACAGCTTTTGCTTTCTTCTGTGATCCCCTGGCGCATGCAATCACAGCCCCCCTCAAGGGTGCTATTTTGCAGGCACGACCGCTTGCGATTGGTCAATGAATGGTCAGATGGTACGGTTTCCCTCTGTCCCGCACTGGCACATAGCCACCCAGCACCCCCCCCCTTCAACTAAAACCCAATCTCCGATAAACTACTAATAGCTAAACCACTTGGACTATAAAACACAACAAATCATAAACCAAGGAAAAGAGCCGTGCCCTCCCAATGAGTTCCTATTTTGTAAACTCAACTTTCCCTGTGACTCTGCCCGGAGGACAGGAGTCGTTTCTGGGACAAATACCATTATACTCCCCCGGATACACAGACCCTTTACGACATTATCCCGGTACTGGTTATGGCGCTAGCAGTGTTCAGGAGAAGGCATACCCCACCTCCTTTTACCAGAACAGTGCGTACGGCAGAACGAGCGCCGCCGGTGCCTGCGATTACGCGACGGCGAGCTTCTACAGGGAAAAAGACCCTGCTTGTGCCCTTTCCAGCATAGAGGAGCATTCTCTCGCACTTAGTCAGGATCACCGAAAAACAGACTGCACAGGGCCGGCGGGGAAAAGCATCTACACCGAGAGCGACGAACAGAAGCCGACGGCGCCGGTTTACCCATGGATGCAACGAATGAACTCGTGTAACGGTAAGCTTCACGTTGTCACGTTTTCCTTTCTTTTAATTTGTTTTTGGCTCATTGTTAATGAGCAGAGCTGAGGTGTGCTACGTGACATACTGTCCGACTGTGCAATGCCGGAAGCCCATGCATTGTAAATACTCTCACCATTCTGTTCTTCCCCGGCAATAATGTCAAACTGAAATCGGAGAACACCCTCACAACACCCTTGCTATCTCTCTTATATGCTAGCTTGTTTATATTCGTATCCCAACCTGACGCAGAATAGTGTACATCTTAGATTAAAAATGAAGTGCAATCAGGACCGGGGCAGTTGTAGCGGCAGCGTGGGCTTCTTATAAAAAACATGATCTTATTGTTGTTTTAGACAAGACTCCCCCTCTGTTCGCAAACAACTATACTCTTAAAAGGCACAAAGCGAGTTCAGTTTACAATAATAAGACACATGCTTACAACAGCAAGCCCAAGAGCCACGAGAAATTGGTTTTATGGGAAAACTGAAAGTGTCACAATACTGTAAATAGCATATATTTATTTATTTATTTATTTATTTATGTATATTTGCATTTCGTGTAAGTTCCACTTACAAGCTGTTCAATATTCTTATACATATGCTACATAAGTGTTGTAAGATGTCGTCAATGTTTCTTTGCTGATTTATAAAAATGTTGTTGGTGGTTGAATGTAGAATGCAAACAGTTAAATATTTCATTGATATCGTTAGAAATTATATAGATTAAAAAACATGAAGCCTTGCCCAGTGCATTTGTTTAAATGTAAGAAGTTTGACATGACACTTAAAATAACTGAAAAGCTATGTACCGAAGAAAAAGTAAACAATGCACGTTTTTGAGTTGTTCACCAACACTTCAGTCCAATCTGAATGTGCAGTCTCTAAAGTTATGTCATAGGCAGCTGATATTGAATGCTTAAAAAGTCTCCTGAGACATAAGACTGGCAAGTCATGTTGTTGCCCTCAAGCTATTTTGGATACATTTGTCTTTGTAATATGCACTTTCCGTGTTAATGTTTGATTTACTTTCCCTCCTTTCTTTCCTTATTATGGACAGGGACCTTTGGCAACCCTGGCCGGAGGGGTCGTCAGACGTACACCCGTTACCAGACGCTAGAGCTCGAGAAAGAGTTCCATTTTAACAGGTATCTGACCCGGAGACGTCGTATCGAGATTGCGCACGCATTGTGCTTGACGGAACGCCAGATCAAGATCTGGTTCCAAAATCGACGGATGAAGTGGAAAAAAGAGAACAAACTGATCAACTCTTCACAAACCAGTGGCGAGGATGAAGAAGAGAAGGGGACTGAATAAAATAAAAAAACGAAACGCAAGGAATAGAGAAATGATATAGAAGGCTCCTCAGTTAATCATCAGAAAGGAAGACTTTCCCCTATGTAAATAAATTCGCGCCAGTTAGTTTGTGTTGGTAAATTCGTTGTGGCATTCCACTTGTCATTTTATTATTATTTTTTTGTACATGGTGTCTAATTAATGTGTTTTTGTGGCCATATCCTGACTTAGGATTTGGTCTAACAAGGAAAACGGCTATGCTCAACGAAGCTATTTGAAATGTTATATTCATGTTCATATTTAAGCTATGTGAAAATAAAATAAAATTCTCATTGTACTCATTTCTTTTCTAATTCTTATGGTTATGTGGAAATTGTTTGTGTTCGTTGGGGGTTGCGAAAAAGGCTGATCTCATACATTTCAAACTGCACTAAACTAAACGAGGATAAGGTTTAAATACAGTTTGTACGTATTTCTCCTTGTTAACTCTGTCAGGAAAAATACACCGAATAAACAAAGCATACGCTCCACCTGTCATGCCCTCTTTGCAAACAGCAGTATCAATTTATATGTCCCGGAACATTATTGAGGAATTCACGTTTCCATACGTGTTCAGTGATTGCGCCATGAAGACGCCCATTTAATAGCGTGGTTCAGAGATTTGTTCACTACTTTAAACAATAGTTTTCAGTTATTCTAGAATAGCTGCTACTTGCCAAGAAAACCATCTCTTCATGTTTGTATTTATTCTCATCGTGTTGTACATGAACTCAAACAACCCTTCAACCAGGAAAATGGGTTCGCTTTCTAAGATAGAAAGATAAAGTGACCAGAATGCCCTTACAAAGCGTAAATGAGGGGTCAGTGGTCCTTAATAGATGTCGAAGTGAAAGCTGGCCTGTCCGTGCTGTGCATTCACCCAGAACCAGTCAAAAGCTTAGGATCTTGAGCTTCTTAGTGTTCCTTTCAGGTAAACATGCTTAGGAATTCACGCAAGAACACACGAGGACACCATAGCAATGTAATTAATAAAACATAATTTGGATAGTATCTGCTCTAAGATCAGGTCTCGTGCTTACCTCAAAGGAGGCGCTTACTTCTATATGGAAACCTTTGCAAAATATAAAGATTTGTTTTAAAAATGACAGTGCTAGCGTGGTTCTTGAATTGTAGTATTTTGACGTAGTTGTTTCTAATGCTGGTTCATTTAGAATGTTTATGATTCTGTAACGAGTATTTGGGATGATTCAACCGTAGTTTTCAGTTTAATTGTAAGCACAAATGTCAGACACAAACGTGGATTGTATATCATCATACAAATACATGAAATTGCTTGTGTCCTTGTGTCAACAAATCATATATCAGGTCTTGTCATATATCACAGCCTTACATTCCTTGTGGACTACTCAGTCCATACATTTTACAGGCAGACATTCTTCTTGGTTCGTATACATTCTTTCAAAAATGTTTCTCCTGTTTAATCAACGACTAAAAATATCGTGCATTCATCGAAGCACGCATTGACATAAAACTTGAATGTATATGAATAATAAAATAGTGTGTCTGTGAGATTTTCTATTATTCTTATTCTTATTCGTATTCTTATTATGCCTAATAATACCTGTTGATAAACAGGTAAACGGGGTAAACGTTTTCAAAGGGACATAGTGGATTTCCAGTTATACTATGGATTTTAGAATTTTCAGTACTTTTTATTTATTAGCAATGTTCTATTGTCAATACATTTTGTGCATTATCTCGTGATTTCAACATAATCAAGATGTGGGACGGCAAAAAGGTTTCATCACCGAGAAACCTAGAAAATTCTTCCATGTGATATAAATTATTTCCCCAGTAGGTGACGCTGTCTGCTCACACGCGGCACATCCTTGCCATGGGAGGCACACGATGACTCGAGCCTAACGACTCCCCGTCTCGTCATCATTTGTAACCATAGAGCATGAATTACCTCTTGAAGTCATCAGTGAGAATTTACGACTGGTCAACAAAAGCACGTGATTCCCAAACGCACCCCCACCCCCATATTTGGCCGCATACATAGCAAAAACGAAGTACAGTGCATTGCTATAATTCATTAATACATCATAAATCGTGAAGCACAGCGTTATAACGACCAAGATCTACAAATCAAGCCCTCTAAAACAACCTAAATGAGCTCTTACTTTGTAAACTCGTTCTCAGGGCGCTACCCAAATGGCCCCGACTATCAGTTACTAAATTATGGAACTAGCAGCAGCGCTATGAACGCTTCGTACAGGGACTCCGGCACCATGCATTCAGGCTCTTACGGCTACAACTACAATGGGATGGACCTAAGCGTCAATCGTTCAACCAACACGGGCCATTTTGGGGCGGTTGGGGACAACTCCCGGGGCTTCCAGTCTCCAGCTCCGGAGACGCGATTCCGACAGCCGTCAAGCTGTTCACTCGCGTCCACAGAGCCACTGCCTTGCTCCAACAGCGAGAGCCTAGGACCCAAAGGCTCTTCGCCCCCTTCTGACCAAAACGCCTCCGCCGCTGGTAGTAATCTCACCAACAGTGCACATTTCACAGAAATCGACGAGGCCAGCGCTTCATCCGAGACCGAGGAAAGCTCGCACAGAGCGAGCAATCCAGTTCCCCGGACACAGCAGAAGCAAGAGAGCACAGCAACCTCCACCACCTCGGCGACTAACGATGGCCAAGCGCCACAAATATTCCCCTGGATGCGGAAACTACATATTAGCCATGGTACTCCCACATTACGCTTTTTACCTCATTGCATAGCACAACATAGCATTGTCTGATTAGAGTCTCACAGCTAAAGTGCGGTGCCAAATTTTTAGATAGTCAAATGTCATAATGTCGTGAACCTCGAAAGCTTTAGAACTGAAAGGGAACGAAGCGGAAGAGAGCGCAGAAAGGCATGAGAGTTTAGAAGTTGTTTGTTTGAAAAGTTGTACGGAGTTTGGGAATGTGATTACTTTGTGTGGGGTCAAGAATACCAAGAAAGGCGAGATGGTGAAAAGGTTGGAGAAGATAAGAAAATAAAACGCTTGGAAAAACGGTATTTTGTAAATCGAAAAATGTAAGTCATGAAGCTTTGTATGTTCAATTGGTCGAAATCTGAAAAACAGTAGGCAGCAACAAGACTGATTAGGAGGCGTTTTTGCACTGTACCATTTGGCGACTGCACTGTACACATTCAGCCATAAATCGTGAGTAAGACATTGGTATTTGTGTGTTGTTTTCCAACCTGTAAATTCTGTTGGCAGTCTACTGTTTTAATGTTGCCTCTTGCGTCATTCTCGCTAACGTTTTTTCACTTTTGCATTTTATTCATGTCATTCAGATATGACTGGACCAGACGGCAAAAGGGCCCGAACTGCCTATACCCGCTATCAGACGCTAGAGCTGGAAAAAGAATTCCATTTCAATAGGTATCTCACCCGGAGGAGGAGGATAGAGATAGCCCACGCTCTATGTCTCTCAGAACGACAAATTAAGATCTGGTTTCAAAATCGGCGGATGAAATGGAAAAAGGACAATAAGCTGAAGAGCATGAGCCTGGCTACCGCAGGTAGCGCTTTCCAGCCATAGTGGTAACGCAGATCATACTCTAAGTGTTGTGCAAATGAAATTTGGAGGGAAAACAGATAAAAATAGGTCTCAATACACTATACAGAGTACTGTAAAAAGCGGCACCTTTCGGCATGTTGTTTGATGTTTTAGGCTACTTAAAATTATATTGTGGTACTGCTAAAATTAAAAACAGTTTAGTACTCATATGTTGTTTTTTAATACTGTAATTATTATTTCAAGGGGAAATATAAAAAGGAAAAAGTACAAAATGCCGCCCGTTCTTGTTCTGAATATTGTTTGTGTCAAGTGCTATGTTAATGCTTTCTTGAGAGTTAGCATGTAAGCTCTTAAATGTTATAACTTATTTACTACCTATAAACGTGTATACATTTGAGTTTACAGCTTAGAGAAACCTCTGCCCAAATATGAAGTAAAACTCTAGTTTAGTGGTGACTGCATTATGCTCAGCAGAAACCTTAATGTGTTCCATGGTATTTTATATTTTTACCGTCATTGTCTAGATAATCTCATACAACTTTTGTCATGTGTTAAAATTATTCAATTATTTTTGAAAAAAAGGGAATTTGTAAATAGTCCTCATTAGATCCCTGTATCCTGTCATACGTGTGTATAGTAATATTCAAAATATGTAATTGTATACTACTGGATTATGTTTATGTTCCCAAAAAAGTTGTACATATTGAACATTTTTATTGTGACCAGTTGGCTATATGTAGTAGGCAGAGTGAATGGCAAACGTGTTTGGAAAGTGACAAAAGCTAATGTCATGTTAAACTGCCTGTAAGCATTTTGCCAATAAGCTTTTTGTATTTGTTTGTAGCTTATCTTGGAGTAAAAAAAAAACAACAAAAACAATAAAGTTACTCATATTCAGACTCAACCCTTTGAAAGCGATGTTACTTTTTGTACACTATACCGGTCTTTCTCTAAGTCTAGATATCTCTTTTAACGCAGAAATAGTTTGCTTCACCTGACAATAGTTTTACTAATTAACGACCTGTAAAGTATAATACATAGAATAATCTAACAATATAATTCTCAACTGAACCGATAACTCGAGGACCTTCTACAGGGAAAGGTTAAGACTTGCAACAGCACGCAACAATCTCCTAAACTTTACATAGAAGGCTAAATGAACTTTAACGCATGTGTCTCCAGAAAACAATACAATAAGGTAAAAATAAATCCAAGTGCTGTTTCTGAGGTGATCTGTAAGACCTTGCATGTTACACGGCAGAATTCGTTTATTGTATCGATTACATTTACAAAATTGTCCATACAATGTCTCTCACTATATATTAGTATTCTCATTAAACAAATTTTTAAACTTACCACGAGTGCCAAACTCTTTTGCCACCTCTCAGGCAACCTTTGAAAGCCGATTGGAAGTCCTAAAAGTGAACCCGCTTCCCTCCACTGCCTGGCTGACTTGCCTTTTGAAAATTAACTTTTGCTTTTGACCAAAATATACCAAAACCAGCTATGACATTTACATGTCAAACGGATGAACGTTTTATCTTGAAGTTAGATCGTAAAAATCGCCCAGGCCACAGACAGATACCCCTTACTGGCTCTCAAAAGTCACGTGGGGTCCATAAAGTTAGTTTTATGGTTTTGGGGAGTTGACAATGTACTATATATTTCACATTCTAGAATGCAAGTGACGGTTTAACTGCTTCGAAGGGATTCTAAAGGGTCAGTAGTGAGCGGAAGAGCGCACTAGTAGGCCAGTACACTGTCCGTGTCTGATCCATACACTATCTCTCTGGTTCTACCCGTTTGGAGGCGGAAATAAGGATAGTGGACCGTGCACACTTACAGTAAGTCCAGTTTAAGTCTACATTGCAAGAAAAGAGATAGGAACTAGAGGAGGGCCATCTCTAGTGATTCTGTCAAATCATATCGTCTCTCTTACATTGAAATTAAGACTTTCTATATTAAATTAACTTTTCTGAATTCTAGCTATGGGAAAGGTTGGCACATTACGAATGGCTGCCTTTATGTACTACTGCTGTGAAATGTCGAGGCATGCTGTTTGAGTGTAAATTAATACATACAATAAGGTAATCATTTATTGTGGACCCACAGTTTTAATTCGATTACTCCTATCATTTAAAAATAAACCTACGTATTTAAATCATACAATTAGTTATGGATGCTGATGTTATGAAAATATACGGGTGTAGAGAATCAGTGGTACCATTCAATGAATATTCTGTAATAGTGGTCATGTAATTATATCATATTTTTCCTCTATTCATATTCATCAGTAGCTATTGAGAGATATATACAGATATCTGCGCGTGTGAGTGTTTCTTTAGGTTCTCCCTTTCTTCCCCCTCCCCTTCTCTCTCTCGCTCTCTCTCTCTCTCTTTCTCTCTCTCTCTCTCTCTCTCTCTCTCTCTCTCTCTCTCTCTCTCTCCCTCTCTCTCATTCTCTCTCTTTCTCTCATTCTCTCTCTCTCTCTCTCATTCTCTCTCTTTTTCTCATTCTCTCTCTCTCTCTCTCTCTCTCTCTCTCTCTCATTCTCTCTCTTTCTCTAACTCTCTCTCTCTCTCTCTCTCTCTCATTTCTTTTTTCCTTTCTTGCCCCACTCTTCCTTTCTCTTTTTTTTCTTTTACTACTGAGTGGTCCAGCCTGGTGTGTGTGATTGTGTGTGTGTGTGTGTGTGTGTGTGTGTGTGTGTGTGTTTGGTGGTAGAAGTGGTGTGTTCCCGTGGGTCTTCAATGGATCGATACTACACAGGAGTTAAATTAGACCTCCTCTCAGGCTCCTGCCCGCCTCGGCCACCGCAGGTCCGACCCACAGTCCCCTGCAAATGTAGCTTTTTTCCACTGAGTTAAGCAATACGGGGGTGAAATGAGAAGGAAAAAAGCAGCTGTCTTCTCTCTTTCTTATCTCTCTTTGGCCGCAAAAGCCTCACGTTCTCTCTCTCTCACACACACACACACACACACACACACACATGAGCATGCACACGCGCCATCTTGCATTCGAAATCATTAGGGCATAAATTAAATGCCCGATTAACAGACACTCATAAGAAAAAAAAGGAAAAAAGCCAGTGTGACCCCACATGACCCCAACTCTGACCCTGAGTGCGAACACATGCCTGCCGAAACCAAAGCAGGTTCTTAAAGACACTTAAAGCTCAGGCAGGTAAACAGCTTTATAGAAAGTGTTGTAATAACTATGTCATAACACATTAAAAATGTATGCAATAAAGATGTAACTAATGGTGATACAGATTGCAGTACAATTATATGTAGTTCCTTATTTAAAAAACAAGTTAATAAACATGTATAATTTCTAAATTCTATGTTTATATATACACTATATATATATATATACATATATTAATTTCTCCTGTAATTCAGCAAGTGTTGTTAATGTTTAAGCACACAGTTATTTCAGAAACTTGATAGAAAGTGGAACCAGTTAATTTATCACGATGCGATACAAGCTGGTCTTACTTTCGGGTAATAACTGACTCTTATATATCTGTAATAACTGTGTAGTTACAGATTAATAGCAAAGTCAGTTAAATTATTACAGCATAATACAAGCAGGTTTATGTTTGTCAGTGCCTGCACTGATGTATTATTCATGTAGGACTGATGTAAATCCAGCTCTTCTGTATGAACTGATCATTCAATTAAAAGTTCTTTTGCTGAACATGGATTTACTTCATTGAGAATGTTTTTCCTTCGCCATGCTGGGTTTTTTATGATGTATTTTGTTCTTTTTTTACTGTTTAAAATGATTGTATTTCATTTTTGTTTTATATTCGAGTACATTATTTTATCTATAGTGTTTATTATTATTGCTGCTACTTTATTCATTTATGCACGTTTCACGCTCTTCGTTTTGATCTGAGCAGTAATGACTATTGATTAATATCTTGTCATCATGTGTGTGTGTGCATCTGTGTGTGACTGTGTGTGTAAGAGAGAGAGAGAGTGAGTGTGTGTGTGAGTGTGTGTGTGTGTGTTTCTGCGTGAGAGTGTGTGTTTGTGTGTGTGTGTGTGTGTGTTTGAGAGAGAGAGAGAGAGAGAGAGAGAGAGAGAGAGATAGGGAAAGAAAGTATGTGTGTGTGTGTGTGTGTGTGTGTGTGTGTGTGTGTGTGTGTGTGGGTGTGAGAGAGAGAGAGAGAGAGAGAGAGA
>JBBPDE010000026.1:7494641-7509184 GCA_037974605.1 Nannopetersius ansorgii | reverse complement strand
ACACACACACACACACACACACACACACACACACACACACACACACACACACACACACACACACACACACGCGCGCGTAAATGTATCACGCACACACAGGCTTAAATTGTGGAAGCCCTTGCCTCCACCTATCACAAATAAAAAACAATACAGTAAAACACAAAAAAATAACATTGAAACTTGCTCGCATTTGTGAAGGTTTTCTCTGCCATGCAATATGAGCGAGCGACATGTAGAATGATCGTGAATTAAGACATTCGATAATTACATAATTGCATTACTCCAATAAATATTCGTCCAAATCGTGGAAGCTCGGGATGGTAAAATTCTGACCGGATTAGTACTTTGAAAAACAAAGTGCATAATGGTTGATAATTTTATTAGAAAACAGGTCCCCGTTGGAGTTCACGGGGAGTTCATCGAATTAATTTCCATTCCATCTCAACATCTCTGCCGTTGCCTAGCAGGGATATGCCGTGCATTATAGTTTTGAGTTCACACATTATTTAAAATGCAGGGTGACAATTGCGAAATGCTGTTATTGTAAAGCTATATGAGTTTTGCAGTTTTACCTTTTAAGAGGCGCTGAGAAAAATGCAAGACACTAAATACAGTTTAATGCAAATAAGAAAGCTCTACTTAAAAACATCTTAATAATCTTCATTGGAGACAAACCTTTTGGGTGGCACAATATTATAAAACTACGTTTATATGCAAAGTACAGTCCACTGTGGTTTATTTGAGACACCCCTTTAGTTTTATGAACGCAACCACAAAATAAAAATGCTCTGTGGTTAGACTGATTTGTGGGTTTCAAAGGGCTTTTAGAATGACCCCCCTCCCTAGCCCAAGTCATTTTTCTTCAAAGTAATGACCTGGGTACAATTCAATATGAGCGCGCAAACTGTGCATGCATTACTATAGAACTTGGGAGTGGGAGAGACACGCAGAAGGGGTGAACCGCAGGTCAGCGCGTCTAACAAATATTAAAATATACTGGGACTTGTGACACGCCTCACTGTTTAACAAAGACTGCCAAAGTGCGAGATTAATACGAAAACTTGAGAGTCCAAAACAAAATGCCTGAAAGCGTCCATTAGTATTGTAGTGTTCCCAACGGCACAAGGCTAACGTGCATTTTATTTTTAGCTGTTTTAAGAGGCAGACAGGCTGCATTGAGCAGGGAAACCCCTGCATATCACTGACTAAAGGGGTTAAAGAGACACTGGGAAACCGACTGAGTAAGCGTTTGAGCTTACGAAGTTTGCTAGCTCGATGTTTAATTTCATAATTCCTTTTACTTGTGATAATTGAGGTATTGTGGTGTTCGGAGAAGATCTTGGATCGCTTTCATGTCTGTCTGGCCATTGTCGCCCAGGATTGCTGGGGAGAGGCTCGAGGGACCGCGGAAATGAGAGGGAGTTGCACGTACAAAGGTATCACGGCGAGGTCACGGGCTAAACCTGTGGCATTAGAGAAAGGAAGAAAGGGGGTAGGCGGAGGGGCTCGCGGTGCGGTCGTAACAGAAAGAAAGGCTTCGGAGCGGCGACAGCGTCCGGTCTCGTTTGCGTCCAGAAAACGGCAAGAGGCAAGAGAGAGGACTTGTGGGAGGAAAAGTCGAGGAAACTAAGTGCAACGTGCGAAGGCGCAAAGTAAGTAAAGAAATTTGTCGTTCATTTACATGTCGCAGTGCTCTCTCCTGCAGGTGCTTTGCCTGGGCGGACCACGTGCTTTTTGCGCACTGTGGTGAGTGTGAGTGCCCCCTCCTTTCATAACGGAGTTATGAGTTTGATTTCTAGTCCCGTTGAGTAGCACTATTGCGTGTGTGGTTTTTATGTGGTGAATATTTACCTTGGCTGTAGTGAGCCAGCCTGGGATTTGAGTGTCTGAGGTTGTACACATTAACCCTATGATCAGGCAGATGGCTCGAGGTCCCTATGCTTTTCAAGGGGAGATGGTTCATGGGGGTGAAGGCGAGGTCGGCTACTTCAGGGGGTTAAAGGGTTAGAGTGGACAGCGAGGTTGAACTTTCTCCTTTTCTTTTATAAAGACTTTTAGTTTTTAGAATGTGAATCGCAGTCTACTGTAGACATGAATTACACTCTCTTGCTTCAGATAAAACGTTTACAGTTTACAAATTAGCCATAGGTGCTAACTCAGTTAACCGGATATTAATTTCGCAGAATGATGATCAGTGTGTATGAGGCAGAGAAGAAAAAGAGAAGAGAGACACCTCTTTAAAAAATAAGGAAATTTGTGATTGCCAAACGCTAGGGGTGCTACAGATTTTTTTTTTACATTCATTAACATTAGCTTACTCACAGAACAATTCAATTTAGTATCATTTGCTTTATTTTAATACGTAGCATTTAAATGTATCCAAGTCTAGCCCTTTCTTTTCTATTTATTTTTATTTTAATTGTCCTCTTGACCAAAACCTTCCACAAAGGAGACTCCAAAACTCAGAACAAAGCATCACATTCACAGTCTATTGTCACCACGAAGGTGTGATCACAAATATATATATATATTTTTATTAAAAATCAAGTCTTACTAAGAACGACAATACTGACGTTGGAAGCAATAAACGAATTTATACAGAAAATAACCGCATTAATACTCTTTAATTTCCTATAATATATTGTGTCGCTTTTGTGTACGTTTTTTATTAGCAATGCAAAAATATGGTTTTAAAATGAACTTATTACAAGTTCTTAATAACTCAAGGAAGTTATCCTAATTATTGCAATGACTTATTGTCCCTAAAGATTATGCCATGTATTACAAGAGCTATTGCATTTGCACACAGATCCGTTCATTTATATTTGCACAATTTAACTGGTTATAAAAATGGGACATATCGATTTTGTAACTGGAATATTTTCGTACTTTATAAGTAGGAAATCTTTGCTTACCCTTTCACATCAAAATCGATTTTACTATAGAAAGCAATATCTGACCTAAGTTACATGCTTTTTGTGACAATAGAAATAATCGTTTCTGTCATTGAAGTTTTGCATTACCCGTTTTAGGATTTAAATTATTTATTTGATGTGTATCATTATTACAGATCTTTCCTTGTTCATTTCAGTGGAGACTCGAATTTGCTTTGTCCTCTTGGTATAAGGAAACCCGATCTGAGGGAGTGCTTAATTAAGGTGTTTTTAAACGAAACGAATTACTAAATACTTGCTGTGAGAGGGAATTAGTCAAATAAGTCCTAAAACGTTTGTTGGATGTTTGTCGGTGTACTTTAAATGTGAAATGAGCTGGTGGCGTTTTCCTCTATTCATATTTTAAATTGTTTATGCCCCCATTCTGCGGAGTTGCTTTTTGCAGTGTGTAAAAGTATCTGGCATGTCATAAAAAACACATCTTTTATTTTCAGTTCTGTTGTTTTGACCTTTTCACAAATCTGATACGGGCTCTTCACATTCAAAGTCTTGCACACCCGTGCTTGGTGTGGTAGGATTTCACGTAAAAGAAAATTGGTTGAAATAATAAGGCATAAACAAATTCAGTTTCGTCTCTTTTTTTCTGGCCAAGCTTCTTGTCTTTTGCTAATTTGTTCGCTTTAAAACGGGACTTTACTTTGTACACTTGTTTACTTTTGTGCGTAGTTTGTGAAACTTGGTTGCCCTGATGTTACAGAGACTTTTGAACAATTTATGTATTTGACTATATAATCCAGTGGAAAATACATTAGAAAAGTTTTCCCTTGATATTAGCAACGTTTGCGAAAGAAGCAGCGATCCATTCCGATCAGACAGATTGCTGATATACTTGGGAGGTAGGCTGCTCCAGGTGTTACACCTTGACATGGAGGAGGAGCTGTCAAGGTGAGCAACTCTATCGATAGCTGTCAAGAAGATACCTGTCATCTATATATACCCTGTAGATCCGGATTTGTGTGAACAAACTCACAGTCACAAATTCGTATCTAGGGGAGTATCTAGTTGATATATAGACCACACTCCAACATCAACGGAAGATGAAGATTTCTTTTTATTTTTATGTTTCACACAAACATCATGCTACAAACAAGCTTTTAGATTTTGTGGGTTTAGCTTTTTACTTGCCGTAAATGTAACTTATTTTTAATCAGTAGAACACAAACGACTTTCTTGCTTTGAATCCAGTCTCTAGTTAAGTGAATATTTGCATCAGTTGAAGAGAAAGAGGCAAAGACAATGTCCAGGCAATGTAAATGGCAATGTGCTTTTTAATTATTATGCGTGGTGTGTAAATGGGAGAGCAGGACAAACGCCCCGTTTGGAAGAGAGTGACTGCAGATTGTGCTTAAATGCAAAAGGTCTCGGTTTTGATTTAGGAGGCTTTGTAACCTGAATTAGTTGATGAATTTTCTATCGATCCTAAACAAGCCCAGATTTATCTCTGACACGCAGATCACGCCACCTCCATTCTTTGGCTGTTATTAGCGAGTGCATAAGAGCTTGACCGGAGCTGGCCCCTTGCATCACTTTCCCCTGGTACAGCTAGTCAAAAATAAGGGGTATTCACATTAGAAACATTTAAGCTTTAGAAGGGAGTGCGAATGCTCTGCTTGCACTGAAGGGGTGAAGGGGACTGTGGGGGCTGTCTCTTAGATCTGGAGGTCCTGGCGTTTACAAAAGTCCGGGGTATTTTGCCGGCTGGTCATCTTTTTATTTCATTTTTGTTGCTGCTCTCTAGCGAGGTTATTAAGAATATGTCAGGATATAAAAAACTGAACATTTGGCTGCTCTGAACTGCGCGTTGATGCGGAGCACAGTCTAAACTGCCCATTCGCATTTCCTTATCCGGGAATTGCCAGGATGGATGCCATTGGCTGCCGCTGTCACATGGACTCTTAACTTTGTTCACTTGACAGAAAGTAGGAGGGTTTTACGAAACAGGAAAACGAGTAAAGGGATAGATATAAATTTTAGTATATTTTGTGTGCAATTCAAAGAAATTAATGGCCATGAGTTCCTATTTGATCAACTCCAACTATGTGGACCCCAAGTTTCCACCCTGCGAGGAATACTCCCAAAGCGACTACCTACCCAGTCACTCCCCGGACTACTATAGCGCCCAAAGGCAAGAGCCATCGTTCCAGCACGAGCCGATCTACCACCAGCGGTCGGGCTGCGCCGACCCACCCTACTCGTCCTGCCAGGGTCCAGGGCAGCCCGGTGTAGTTATGTCTCCTCGGGGTCACGTATTAAGTCCAGCTGCACTTTCGACACCTCTCCCTGAAACAAGCCATCATTGCGACTCGGTTACTCCGAGTCCTCCGCCTGCTTGCGGTCAGACTCCCATCAACCAAAGTACTCCTTCGGCCACTTCACGAAAGGACCCCGTGGTTTACCCCTGGATGAAAAAAGTCCACGTAAACATCGGTAAGTGCCGCTAAACTTCCATTACTTGTGCGTCGCCGTGCGCTACAGCTCAGAATGTCGGGTGCTAAATCTATTGCTCCCCTCGTGAAGTAGCCCTTGGTCGAGATTTACGATCGGCTGTTTGCAGGGCAATATAATTACACCCTCCATAAATTTTTATTGCTCTTCTTTTCCAAGCACCTTTGAAGTCTATGCGACCTCCTCGTTCTAATTTCTTTGCGGGAAGGTTTTATGAGTACTCCAGTAACCCATAAGTTACGTTTTATGTTTTGGTAATTTCGTTTTAAGTGGCTGGATGTATAAACATATACTTTCTTCTGTCACTACACTTCTGTTCGTGCAAAGTTTTATGACCGACAAAATATTCACATTTATGGAGATATTAAAAATACTAATATCAAAGCAAACACTAATTTGTTAAGTATCTATGATAGTTTTGCAATAATTAGCAAGGTTTTGGTAGGGGCGTTGAAATCAGGGCAAAATAATCTTTTGCCAAGTCACTGTTACACATTATCATCTAATAGTCCACTGCCTTAGACTGTTGTCCACACTAAATGCAGGAAACAGCACATTAGCGACATGAACATATAAAATACCCAAATAAAGAAATGCAATGTTTTAGAAGGACAGTGGCGGCAGTTTTTACTCCTCACAATTTCGTAGCGTCAGACATTGTGGTAGCATTGCCAACATTTGGTTTGTTTGCTTGCTTGTTTGCTTGCTTGCTTATTTATTTATTTATTTATTTATTTATTTATTTATTTATTTATTTATTTATTTATTTATTTATTTATTTATTTATTTAATACATCAAAGCTCAAAAGATGTTCGCAGCCCACACCGTATAAATGCAATGCCTGTATGTTCAGTTGTGAAGGTGCTTGCCTATGCATATTTGTGTCTCGAGTGAGTTACTGTGTGACTTTTGGTAACATGTCACTCTGTTTCCCCACAGTGAGCCCAAACTATTCGGGGGGAGAGCCCAAGCGCTCGCGCACAGCTTACACACGCCAGCAAGTTCTGGAGCTGGAGAAAGAGTTTCACTACAACCGCTATCTTACTCGCAGGCGCAGGGTAGAGATCGCCCATACCCTTTGCCTTTCAGAGCGACAGATAAAGATTTGGTTCCAAAACCGACGTATGAAATGGAAGAAAGATCACAAGCTGCCCAACACGAAGATACGCTCCAGCCACTCGACCAACTCGAGTCCTAGTGGCGGCCCGTTGGGTAGTCAGAACCGAGGAAGCGGCCCCCCCCCGAGCCTATAGCTCTCTCGATCTCCCCAAAAACACGCACATTAAAAATGATTGTTATACACCTCAGTTCAGGAGTACGGGCTGAGGTCTTTAGCCACATTGTCTCATACTATCTCCCTCTCAACGCTCTTAAACTGCAAGGATGTAACACCAGTTGATGGTGTTGTGGAAGTGCGAAGAAATTGTCTTTAAAACACAAATGGTGGTGAAGACCCGAACTCAAAACACTTCCACAGATGGGCTCACTCCCAGTTGAGTTCCCATTTTTGTCTTGCGCCCCTCTGCTAATCCTGCTTCGCCCCCTCCACAACAACAGAAGGCAGCGGATAGTTTTCAGATTTGGCGAAGATGGATCCGTGTTTCATCTTTAATCATGCCAGACTCAGTCCCATTTGTCATGTTTACTCTGTGGTACAAAGGATGAACCGTAGGGCTGCCCATTACCTCGACGTCTAGCGTTGTGCTTAATAAATGAGTCGCCTTGTTTTGTCAAGAGCCATTTTCTAATCTTCCTTTTCTTTGATGGCTTATAGCCTAGAAATCTAGCTGGACACTCTTAATATGAAGTTTCTTTCCCACTCTAACATTATTCTCACATTTAATGTTTTGATTTGCCAATGAGACTGATAAAAATTCTGTGCAAAGTTTTGATTCACACATATGGAGAGTCGGCACGGCGTCATGTGTAATTGTTTAGCGCATTTCAGATTGAGAATAGGAAAATCAGACGTTCCATAGTAAAATGTCTGATTTAGGCGTTATTCAGATTCTATGGAAAGTAATAACAGTAGAGTGAATCTGAGCATATCCATAACCAAAACAGGTACAATGCAAAGCATTTTAAATATAGCACTGCTAAAAACATTTGAATTACCTCAGTTGCAATTTTGTTGGTGTTGGTTTTTGTTATCTAGTTTTATGAAGTGACTGGTTTTGAATTCATTTGATTGAGATGCAAATGTCTACAAAATATCTGCATTTGTTGTAAGTCGAAATGTAATTTAAATCTTTGTGTGGCCAGAGCTGTATAGAGAAAAGTGCGTATATTGCATGAGTGAATACGTTTTATTTGTTTATTTTTTCATGTTACTTCTTCTGTGTTTCTGCTTGTATTTTACGTTAAACATATGCAGATACCAGCCCTTTTTTCTTTCTTTCTTTCTTTCTTTCTTTCTTTCTTTCTTTCTTTCTTTCTTTTTCTTTCTTTCCTCCGTCACTGGTTCTGTGTCTCATGTTTTTTAATCTTTTATAAATTTAATTTTACATTCCAAAGATGAGTCCTCCTCTTGATAATGTACTTTCTCTTTTCCATATTTCGTTGTCGTCTCCTTCCTTTCATTGTCTACTTTTGTTATTTGTAAATAGGTATAGAAATTTAATAAATCAAAAAAATCTGTCTTTTCTCTTGTGTGCTGTCTTCTTGTAGAGTTGGAACTTCCTGGATGCGAATAGTAACTTAAAGTGATAAATACTAAAACAAACCTTGCTTTAATGAATTTGGGCCTGCTATAAAGAACTTTCCTTGCTCGTTTACTACTGCCCTGTCTTAAATATCACTGCATATCTCCTGAGTGATTTATATAGCCAGACTATGAATAACCCTGGCACATTACGCGTTATAGTCTTGTTCTAAATCATAAACCCTTCTTTTTAGTCTACTCTTTCCTAAATTTAACGTTGTACACGCCCGCTGGTCGTCGAAGATGAGAATTTCCCTCGAAATGGGCATCCCTTTCGAAAGAAAGACCAAAATGATCGGCTAGTAGGTTTAAACGGTTTAATGAGTGTAATTTTTGCACAACAGTTTCGAGTGTATTTGCCAGCGAGAGGTGTGTGTTTTTTATAATACAAAGGAGCGGGCCAGTGCCATAGCTCAAACGCTGACAACCAAATAGATAATCAAGAAGACAAATGACTTCTTTTGGATGGCACAGCCCTTGTATTAATTTTCATTTTCTTTTCTTGGAGCAGGTATCGAAAATATAGAGCTGAAGAAAATACCATTCCGTTTGCCGGTGTTGAACTTTAAACAAAAATATGGCCTTAAATTGGTCTGCTAGCATTCCGTGGCATCTAGAAAATTTTCTATTACTTGCTCATTTATATCAGCGGGTCTTTCCGCTGCATATCTCACTGGAGCCATTTGTCCGTTTCTCCATTTTATTCACGAAATAGTCTTCTAAAATTCGAAACGTCACATATTTCAAGTAGCAAAATATATGTTGTCAATATAAGACCAGCACAGAAACATTTAATGAGCCCAGAAACTACAAGCTGTTTATTCACGTAAAAAACAGCATTTAGTTTGGGAGTATGAATTGCTGCTCTTCTTCAAGGACTGGAACAAACCTTGAGCATAAAAATAAAAAATAAAATGCTTGGAAAAACGTACAATCTATCGTTTAAGCCTCAGTATGATGAGACCATTTAACGATATTAATTGACATTAGTAAAACCTTTGTCAGAATATATTCAGCGTCGCTCTATTTCCGTCGAGGTAAAGTCTGATTTCAAATAAATTATTTCGCATGTGGCTTCTGCTACAATGTGCACAATGGAATTCTATTCTTAACCAAAGCCTTGCCATACTTTTAAAGGAAAAAAGAAACTTCTGGCATGGAGGTCTGTACAGAGGTGAAGAAAATTCTTTTAAGGGTTTCAAAAGTTCATCACTATTATTTGCAGACAGAGGCCGAAAGAAAAATGTGAGAATTATACAGAAAAATCATTAATCACGGCTTCTTTTTAAACAAGTCTTCTCTCTATTGTCAGTGAGCAGCACAACTGCACCGACCTTCTGCTAGGAGGGCAGTGGTGAAGTCTTGGAGGACCCTTGAAGACACCCCCTCCCCTCTCTACCATCTTCTATTCACCAAGTCATGCCACAAGAAAACTTTGGTGAAGCAGAATACTAGAGAAATGCTAACGCGAATGAAACTCTTCACAAGACAAGAAACACCAGCAATGGAGGTAAAGAACTTTGTTTCGTTTGAGAGTTTTATTGGTTTATGGCCTTGTCCTCACAGTCGGGTATCATAGGCACAAATGTCGTAGTGTGCTGTTTTCTTTTTCCTATTGGCTTTGAAAGAAGTAGTGACTTTTGGGAACCGTATGTTTCTGTTTGTGATTATTTTCAGGGTGAAAGCTGGACGTTTTGCCTCGACACATAGTAGCACTTAAGCAGGGCAAGGCTATAGATAGATAGATAGATGTTAGATAGATAGATAGATAGATAGATAGATAGATAGATAGATAGATAGATAGATAGATAGACAGACAGACAGACAGACAGACAGACAGGGTGCGTGGGCGTGTGTGTGTGCGTGTGCGTGTATGTGTGCGTGTATGTGCGCACTCATGTGTGTGTGGTGGCGGGCCATGTTAATATGCATCAATTCCAATTTACTACATGCATGAGAAATGCAAACATTTGCCAAACACTGAATACACCGCAATGCTGCGTCCATTTCCTTAAATGCTTTTTTGTACTACGTTGCAGTTTTGTTCTTTAAAATGTCACACAGGTGCAACAACGGCCAACTTCTTGAATTAATTCTTGAATTAAAGGACGGTGAATAGTTTAGAAGCAGAAAACAATTTGCCTAAAACAAACGACATGTAGCAAATTGCATCGATGGTGCTGCGTGTTTCTGTGTGCTTAGATGAGCACGACTGCCTCTGGTACACACTCACCGGCGTTTAACCCCCGTGAATCAATGCATTGGAAAAGGCCGGGAATTCTGGCCGTGGGGTCATATGGTATGAAGCGTAGTGAAGTAACAGAAACAAATGGAGAAACTATAGGGTTTCGCTTTGGGAGAAGTTGAGGGATGAGAAGAAAAAATCAATTTTTGGAAGGGGCAGCAGGATGGGTTGCGGTGGGTTCAACTAGGGGACACGTTGTTTCTGACCGATTAGGTCTGTTGCGAAGGCACAGACTGACCCTTTGAAACCCTTGACCTGGCGCAGGCTAAACTACGCTCTGTGGTACATGGTCAGCCAAGCCCCGGAGCGAGTTTGTCATAACAGCGCGGTCGGGGGACTGTAACCTGAGGGCAACGTGCTATCTCTTCCCTCAGACAGTCGTGTAAACCAACGGGGCCCTTAAAACAACAAGAGTCTCTGCCTTGCCAAGACCTCTTCTTCTACACGTCTCCCTTGTTTCGGTTTCAAATCCCCTTGGATAGACTGCGTACACACCACATGTATCAGGGCTCGCCCCACTCTTTTCTCAATATTCCTCCACAGGCTCCACAGTATATGGCCATGTATTTCGGATGTGGAGAGGAGCCACAAGGGCCTTCCACCTCGGAAATACGGAAAAAAAACTATTTTTGTGTGACAACGTCTCGCAATGTATCATGTAAGCCACCCCCTTGCCTTCTTATTCTCCTCTCCCTTCTTTAAATGCTCTCCAAGATTTGTTGGAAAGCTTGGTCGGTTGGCCGTGCAGCACGGCTGTGGTGGTGTGGTGCCTGTTTTAGCTCATGCCGCTAATTGTGAAACAAATAGCCCTCGCGCGTTGCTGAATTATTATTCTGAAAAGCCGCAGAGCGGAGGTCAGCGCGGCGTAGTCACAGAGATATATGGCCTGCGCGCGCCAGCTTTGTGCTCCTGGACCGGGAGCCTGTTTGTGGACACGCCAGTGTGTGTGTGTGTGTGTGTGTGTGTGTGTGTGTGTGTGCTGATGCGCGCTCGCGTGTGTTTAAAAAACGAGGCACATATTAAGTCATGCAAAGAATAGTTGCTAACAATGCCAGCAAAACGCCCAACCGTTTTCCTGCTGCCTTCGTAATCTCTCATAGCATCAATATTACAGCTGTTTTACTCATTTCTGTCCACGCATGCACTTCTACTAATCAGTAAATATGTAGATTTCTTTATTTCGAGCGCAATGCGTGCATTAATTTCTTTTAGCCCGATATCTTCCCAACTGGGTGTTCTTCATTTGATATTAATATTTAACCAACTCAGATGCTGCTGGGATACAGATTCCATTACGGCCATGGAGAGAGAAGAGTAATGAGCGCGTTCACTAAAAAGGAATATTCTGGATTCCTCAGAAGCTTATTTTTTTACACCAAGGTTTCCGATCCACTATGAAATTACCAGCTCACATTTTAGCAGTCGCTTCTTTAAAATGATAAAGTTATGATGAGAAGGTTTGACAAATAATATGAGCGACATTGTAGAAAGGTATTATTGGTCGAATTTTATTTGTAATTATAAATACAAACAAAAGCAGCAGCAACAACAACAGTAATAATATTAATAATTATTTAAAATATAATAGTAATGACAAAACATGATCAATAAGTAAAAACAAACACAGATAAACACATACTCGATACGCCTTCAACAGTACCCTTAGCACTGGACCTCCAAAAGCTATATTAAACGATTCTTTTGATGCCTATTTTATGATGACTTTAAAGTGTTAGAACAAACTTAGACAAAAGCAGATTTCACCACTACATGGTGCAGTCCTGCGGTGTTACGCGCTCGAATATAATTCAGAATGCCGCTCTGCGTTCTTTGTGTTTGACAGATTTACGGCCGGCAATAAAAAAGGGATACTGGGCGCCGTATATCAGTCTATGCTGCTCTGTTTAAACCTAGCCTCTAGCTAAACATTCTGGTTACATGTGTACTCCTCGCCTTAAATGTTGATCGAAATGTTTATTGAAATTATTCATCATTTTTTTTCTATACAAATTCATGAATTCTGTCTGTACCACTTTTAGTTTTTTGGTTCGGTATATTTATTGTGTGTATGATTTAAATTCAACTAAACAACTAAACAATCTTTTCAGTCATGTCAAAATGACCTTTTTCGTTGTTTTGATTTTCTGGTGTATGGAAACAACACCACCACCAACACCATCATCATCATCATCATCATCATCATCAACAACAACAACAACAACAACAACAATAATAATAATAATAATAATAATAATAATAATAATAAATAATAATAATAATAATAATAATAATAATAATAATAATAATAATAATAATAATAAGAAGAAGAAGAAGAAGAAGAAGAAGAAGAAGAAGAAGAAGAAGAAGAAAAAGAAGAATGGAGTTTCCGATATTTGTGGAATATTCCATGTAGGTCTGGCAATCCATGGTGTATTCAAAGATCTGATCCCTTCCACAAGAACGCTGCTCTCTCTTATTTTTCTATTTCATATTTAACTGTCTGACTCCAGAAAAAGAAAAAAAAAACATTAAGCTAGTGTCCGCTTCAGCCTCACTTGCTCTATAATCTGATAAACCGTGTTGACGTTACAGTTTATGGCATTTGCACATCTTTCATTGTCCTTATTGTTAACATATTTTCATAAAAGATCCCTTCCAGTTGCACACGAAGCACATCACTGTCCCGTACGCCTTCTTTATCAAACTGTATTGGCTAATTAAGTGTGGTCGATATCACGTTTTTTAACGAACAAACGAGCAAGACACGCTGTCGCACTGTTTATTTCGTTCCATCAAGCTGTTTTGACTCCTGTGGTAGTGAAAGAAAAAGTGTAAGCTCCACTTTTGGCACACTCCCCAACGTACACAGCAAGTCTTGCTATTGTTTGACCTTCAAGAGTCTCCAAATGGCTCCATTCCTTTTGACCAAGCCCCATGCCTTTTGTCTCGGGTTTGTCTTAGCTCTGTGCAGATCGGTGCTATTGTTTCTTGGCGCTCAAAAGCAGGACTTTTACAAGGGATTTTTCTTTCTCTCTCCTAGCTTGTGACTGTCTTTAACTTACAGACACGGTGATCAGTGGACAGTCTATATTTTATGCTAATACCTTTAATACCTATCTAAATCTAATCAATTTTCTTTAAAACTCTGTCTACAAATGATCCTGCGCAACTAGATTGCTATTTGAATTTAACTGGCATTGTGATAGTGGTGTAAACTGGGAATATGATATCAGCTGTAATTCCAGAAATCATTTAACAGAGAGCTTGTTATTGTTGGCATTCACTTCAGAAAGAAGAGCAAACAGTTTCGTTCGTGACGTTTTATTGTGTGTTTTATATTGCAATAATAAACACTTTATTTTCACAGAAACTATAGGGCGCAACAAAGGTGCGCCAAATGACAATACATTTTGTGACTATATATTGTTTATGTTGCTAGGAGGACATAAAAAAGCTACTTGATTGTAAACATGCAATGATATATAGAAAACAACAACGAAAGACAGTTACGTGCATTTTGTACATCAATGAATCTTCATTATATTGCAGTCACTTGTCGTTTAGTTTAAACAAATAGAAAATCATATAAAATCACTGCCAGTGTGGTATGAAATTTTCTGTACTTTGTCCAAAAATATCAAATGCAACTTAAGAGAATGGCTGTGCAGTGTTGGGTCATAGTGGTCCCCGAGCATGCAAGCCGAGGTACCCCATCCCCCTGCTGGTCACGTGATTCATTAAATAATTAATGCAGTGGTTGCAGAATAGATATGTATTCGTCAGGAATATCGCAGACATGGTCTCCTAGTGTCTGACGTGAAATTCAACTGTCCTTTTAAAACAAGCCCTATAGCAGAGCGAAAAAACCGAGGCACAGACTCTCACGGAGGCTGCAATAAAACAATTTTGGACGTGGGGGAGCATCTCACCTCACCGTCTTGGAGCTTGTGAGTATAGCGGAAACCGGGGAAGCACGGGAGTACCACCGCCGCCACTGTGTCTGGGCTTGCCCGACTCCCTGCATTTATTTGTTCTTTATGATGTTGTGGTAAATATCATCCGGAAATATCCATCCTCACCATTCCTTGTCATCCTGCATGTACGTCTCACAAAACCCATTTCATCTTTCAAAAACAACTGGCAGCAATGATACAACATGCCATTGCATTCCACTGCATTTCAATCCATATATATATA
>JBBPDE010000026.1:7476115-7494541 GCA_037974605.1 Nannopetersius ansorgii | reverse complement strand
TGACACGGTCTGTAGCTGAAATGGTGACACGGTCTGTAGCTGAAATGGTGACACGGTCTGTAGCTGAAATGGTGACACGGTCTGTAGCTGAAATGGTGACACGGTCTGTAGCTGAAATGGTGACATGGTCTGTAGCTGAAATGGTGACACGGTCTGTAGCTGAAATGGTGACGCAGTCTGTAGTCGAAATGGTGGCACAGTCTGTAGTCGAAATGGTGGCACGGTCTGTCACTGAAATTGTGACACGGTCTGTAGCTGGAATTGAGACATGGTCTGTAGCTGAAATGGTGACACGGTCTATAGCTGAAATGGGGACACCGTCTGTAGCTTAAATGGTGACAGAGACCCAACCTTTCTAAGAAACACCATCTTCTACCCTCCATTTGTCTACCTCGGTTTGTCAAGGGTCCTTTCAGAGTGTTCAACAGTCCAAAACTGAACAGGAGAGGCTTAATTGACACTAGGTGTGAATGTGTGTGTGCATGTTTCTCCACCACCCACCAGACTGGGAATTGAACCCAGGTCCTTCTTTATTAATTAGAATAAATTTAACTTGATTGGTCTGTAAAAGATTTCCTCACAGGGCGGGGACAGAACAGTCGACATCCCAGATCTCACAAGGCAAGGTAACTTCAGGCTTAGCAATGAGAAGTGGATCAGATAATGGATGGATGTAAACGTCTTTACAGATTAACTATGAATTGCAATTTTTCTGGATCTGGGTTCAAGCCCCGAGTGAGTTTAAGGTGACAGAGATGAGGAGAAACCCTCTAAACCCATCCTTCTCTTTTCTTCTGCATGTCCACATCTCTCTCTCACTGTCTTTCTCCCTCTTTTCAGCCAGCTACTTCGCTTGATTTATAGTGATATGTGTGTCAGCGGCAGCGGGGCTGCCATTGTGTATTTGTGAGGGAGTTGTGTTGTTTATGGCCGTCTTCGCGATAAATCATCCCTCTAGGAAAATGATAGGCGAGCGATGATAGGCGGGAATGAGGAAGAGTGTTCTGGATTCGCGTCGAGGTCGTCAGCTTTTTCGCGTTCAAGACGCCGCGGTGCAGCTCTCCCCTTCCCCCCTTTTTTGCCCCAAAGTTGATTATCGAGAGCGATATATACGGCAATGGATCAGCGACTAATATGAGGGCTAAGTAGCTGCAGGTCTTGAAATACTGCATATGCGATTACCAATTAAGGGAAGATTTGTTTAAATTTGCCGAAACGGGAACGCCTCGTCGCTATGTAAATCTCATAAAGCGCTCGCGCCCGCCTGCAAATTCATAGCCAGGGGTCTTGCACTTGGGCTGCAGCCGTTTTTCGTCAGAGCATTAAAAATTTTAATTGGAATACGAACTTAGTAGAGGTGGTCTGCTTGACTTGGGTGAAAACTAGCCACGTGGCGGTATTTAATAAGCCTCAAGCCACTCATGAACTAGCTTCAGAATCAAACAAAGATTGTTTTTGCCATATTCCGACACTTCCCCCCTGTTTGGACTACACAGAACAATGTCGATTCTTAATATCAACACATTCACAGAAATAGACGACTTAGGGCCTCCAGTCACCATGATAGAAAAATAAAGAGTATTTATTCGTGGCCTTTTCAACAGACGTTTTCACTCATTCCACTGCTTTGTTTGGGCTGTATCGTGAGGGATACACTCTCGACTGGTCACAATGCAATAAAAGGCAGAAGAGTTATTTAGTTTCTCCATAAAGGAGAGGTCGGCTTGCTCTTATTACAAACTTCGTTAATGACGTGTTCTTCACTGAGGCTGTAATCATTTTGTGGTCTACTAAGGAAAATAACTTCAAACAATGGAATCATATTTACTTTCTTGTTCAGCTTTTATTAGTTATAAATACCACAGAAACGTTTCACATAGAAATATGAATATATATACTGGTAGACACAATCTAACAACAGCGAAAAACAGCTTTATAATAGTAATAATAACGATTACAACAAGAACAAGAACAAGAACAACAACAACAACAACAACAATAATAATAATAATAATAATAATAATAATAATAATAATAATAATAATAATAATAATAATAATATTTTACCCGTGTCCTTCTATCAGTCTTTCCTTTTTGTCTGGGTAGTACAAATCTTTTTGTTGTTATATTAGAGGAACTCGACGACTGCTATCAAATGTTAATGGACACAGCTGCATGAGGTGAACCCTTTCAAAAGGTATAATTCCAGTGGCGCTCCTTGTTGCTGGGCACAGTGTCAAAAACAATTTCTCAACTCATTTTGGAAGATGCTTTAGGGCGAATAGATGGGCACTTTTATACAGGGTCATACCTCATATATGATTTATGTTCTGCGACAGTCGAGTAGAGGTTGAGTAAAGGATTGAAAAGAGCAACCAGTTTGGGTCTTGAGTACTAGTGCATGTTTACACTGTTTGCATCTAAATTAAGACAATTGTAATTATTATCAATTATTATTATATAGCGATGATGAAGGAGCTATAATACGTCTATGAATGGAATTTACGTCTATGATTGGAAAGCTCATTGTTCTTCATGGTATAAAACATCTTAGATAAAACAACAGTTAAGTGATGAAATACATGAACAAATAAACCTCACACCAATATTTTGACTGTTTGTAAAGATATGTGTCAGACAGGTGTGTTCGACAACGTTTACTGAGAAACCTACAAAGTTATTTATATTTTTCACATAACATTGCAATACCTATGCAAGCAAGAAGCCCAACTCTTGAAACAATGAACCTATGTGTGGCAGCCATATTGTGATCCACATACTGACGACCCCCACAAAAAACATGTAGCATTTGTTTTTAATTCCTACATTTCCCCCTTTGAGTCTACCTATTTAGTAGCCTTATTTCATATTAACTTTCAGCTTCGTGTTCCTTTTGAAGTTAAAGAAACATAAACGTACAAAGCCTTAACAGTTACAAAGCCTTAATGCTGTTAAGGTTTTGTACGCTTATGTTTCTTTAACTTCAAAAGGAACATGAAGCTGAAAGTTAATATGAAATAAGGCTACTATTCTATAAAGCGTGTGCCATCTAGGTTACATGGCCAAAATAGAAGACAACAGTATTTTATACCACCCACTAAATGAAAATAGGTGTCCACTACACTGCGATGCTGCATAACGGGTTTATTCTAACTCGAACACTTCTATACGGCTTTATTTAACTCTTTGTCTCGTCTTTATTTATCTGAACTAAATTTGATATAATAACAGAGGCAGTTTTGAAACAACGGATAACGTTGTTCTTTTATTTAACTAGCATTTTATTTCCGGCTGTTGTCAGTGAATGCCAATTATCATTAATTTTCCAACATTTAAACTGAGCATTCTCGTACTTGCATAACAGGTCGTGGAAAGAGTTTTCCGTACAGTCTGCACATTTTAGCTTGGTCAGGTGTTTCCCCGGCCTTATAATGCTGAAATGATTACCCGTCTAGAAATAAATCAATATTAAACCACACGCTAATTCATAACGGTACCGAGTTGCGATTGAGAGCGCATGAAAAATGACTGCAGAAACGATATCCAGAGCCTATGCAAAGGGGTTTCAACCGGTTGAGGATCATGGGGGAAGGCGATAAGGAAACGGAGCCGGAAATGCGAAATGCTAGGAGGACGACCAGCTTGTTATGCTCTCTCTAAGAATAGCACGGATATTATAATCACGCATTTAAATCGTTATAATTAAACTTCCCTCTTGCTCAGTCTGCTTTGTGCATGTGTGCGCGCTTGTTTCTGTGTGTGTGCTTGTGGGGCGGGGGAGGCGTTCGTGTGGGCGTTTTTCTCCTATTTGCGTGGGTAGAGTACAAGCCAGCACATAAAAGATTCGAAAGAACAAGGCCAAGTATATGTGCTTAAAATTTTGAAACATCTAACGGGATTTAAACACAATCGAAATGAAATTACTCCTAAACCACATTAAGCAAATGATCCCCTCCCCACGCCTCCCAACGATCCGAACTTTTACTATATCGGGCACTCTTTCCTCTTTAAAAGCTTTTAGAAATCAGTTTATCTTTGAAAGCCTAGCTAGTATCTAAGAAAACCTAGCTATCAGAATGGGACTAGTCGAGTTCGCGCTTGCAAAAAAGCCTCCAAGTTGCAGTGACCATATGGCCCATGTGTTGCCCCCGGAGCCGTGCAGTTCCCTATTGGACAGAGGAACCCCGATGCTTTTTCCACCATGTGTGTCCTGTCAGTCCACTGGTTCACTAGTTCACCATGTCAATCCATGCTGCTTCGTGCCGGGAGCGAAAGGCGGAAAGACAGCTAGAGAGTAGAGGTGGAATCTTTCGCCTGCTGGTGACTGCTGCGCATGAGAAGTCACAAGCCGAGATTTAGAGTCCGGAATTGTACAGAGAGAAAAAAAATATCTTCAGTCCAGAGCGTTACTTTAAAGACGCGTGGGTATTAGCGGTCTCTTGGTCCAAATTTCTGTGATACTATGTGAACATTCGAATTTGTTTTGTGCTAAATCATTTGTATTGTTTTTACTACAACACGAAAGCTAAGCTGTCAGCTCGCACCTTCTCAGACTCTCAAAAAGCCAAGACAAATTCCGTTCCATGGATTATCCCTCTGTTCCATGGGCGTATTGAATAAATATTCCAAAACCCTTCTTCGTTGAAGAGACCGAAGGAATGCTGGAAGTCAGGTAAGGTCTACAAGCTCCAACTGACGCCGCATGCCTGGATTCTTCCTAGCGTCCTGAGCTCCTCTGCCGACAAGTCATTAATTATCCTTCGTGTGACCCAGGGTAGAGCCATCTCTGGGTGTGCCCAGGCTCGAAAACCTTTTGTTTTCAAACAGCTGAGGACAGATGCTTTCAAATAGGTAACTGAGTTGGGCTAAAGGTTGCCTCGTTCCGTTTTATATACGTCTTTCTTTCCCCCTGCCTTAAATCTAGCTCCCTTGGTAAAGTTTTCTTTTGCCACATGCATCGCCTTATAAAAGTTTGATCATTTGGAAGGTAGGTGTCTCATCAAAGCTTGAGTAAGGGTTTAGACTGGCTGAGAGAGAGTCGAGAATGAATGTTGAAGGTTAGGTGTAAAAAGAAGAAGCATGTGTTGTTGATTTATGACCCGAAGAAAGGATTGCGTACTCAAGCAGCTCCCAGTTTAAACTCGTCTTTTTCTGCCCCATTTACGCCCCAGGAATCCCAAAATACACACCTTATGATCACCAGGGTCTGTCTTTGTTATTACGTTTTTAGATTGCTAAGTGTGAAACAACTGGCGTCCCCTAAAACTTGCAACAATAGCAAGAGCTGTCTGAGTTAAAAGAGTGGCAGCAAATCATTTAAATGTAACCTCAAGGTGGATAGATATATTGCAACGTAATGTCTCCTCGGTGTTTCTCGCTCCTTAGTTGTGTAAACACGGGCTCTTTAAAGAAATAAAACGACATGATTTTTGCGTCGCTATTTAGGCTCTCACGCATCTTCATTAACAGGCTTTTTAACGGTATGCATTTCATGATTTCACAGGTTTTGGGAGTCATAATGTCTTAGTGGGTCCACGATTTCTGACAAAACCAAAAATCGATCTCGCTTTTCCAGGAAGTTGTCGTTTGGTATATTTGAAAGTGAGGAATTCTATAGAACTTGCATTAGCGATTTGTTTGATTTAATAAAACAAACTTTAAATCTGTTACGAGATCATAACCATCGCAATCTAGATGGCTGTAAAGCTTGCATGACAAAAGATATGTTTATTTCGGTATTTCGGTACCAAGTATCATCATGGAACGATTACATGATACCAAGGTTTCTTACATCTTTATGCTATTGGTGTGATTATGCTCTAGTAAAAATACTCTTCAAACTGCAATGCGCTTTTGTATACTGCTCAAAGTAGTTGGCCCACCAGAATAAGGATATTCAGACCCAGCGATTTACGCATTCTAATGCCCGGGCCCAAAACCACAAAACAGTAAGTGACTGTGATTTAATTGACTTTATCATAAATCACTGACAGTTGTGAGAGCGTCAGAACAAGAGAGCACGTTAGAGTAGCCTACAGCACAATATATTTAATACATTGCATGTGTAAAGTTATATATTGTATCATAACCTTACCTTTGATAATATACATTATCAAATATTTATACCATAGTTTTGACCTTTCTTATTTTGTAATGATTTCAGTGTGTATGGAACAGCTGCCACTTGAATTTAGATACATGCATTTGAATTCGTAACTGGTTTTCTGCAGTCGTGACAAATGCAATTTCGTGATACACACCAATACTTTCTATAGTGTAAAGATGCAATGCAGAAACTCTAACCATCAACCAGCCAGCATGTTAGAATTGGGGTGTTCTCTAGAGTCGTTTGTCATATTTGGTGAGGTTGGCACTTTTCAGACCCAGAGGGCATGAGGCTACGTTGACCCAGATCTCCCCCATTCGTTCTTAATGTGCGTCTGTATTCAGACCAAGTTAAAAATTACCTATTCTGAGTCTTACTGGTGTTAAACATTAACTTTGACCACATACAGGCTTGTGGCGTGAATTTTAAGGTTGGTGTAAACCAAGGAAAGTGTCTTTAAGAAGAGCAGCCAGAATCATAATTCTATTTATTTATCTAATTTTCTGTCTTTTTAAAAGAGGGCTGAGAAATAGATCACGCAGGGAAACTATATGTAAACACCAAACATCAGAAATAAGCTTTTCTTTCTACAAGAAAGAAAAAGGAAACCAGAATGTCCATAGACGCTGCTACAGAATTTCATGACAGACAGTTGGGGATCAATAGGAACATCTTGGAAATGTCAATGAGGCTCAAATGAGAGATAATTGAGATCCCAAAATGTTTGGGTCAGAAGCGTGGGTGTCTTAAACCAAGCCCACTTCTCTCCCAGTGAAGGCAGAAAGCGTCTTTAGCTAGCAAAAGACAGGACACTTAGAACTTTGCGGTGTTGAGCCCAGTATATTACTTCAGAATGCAAAAAAAGAGACATATCGAACCGTTTTCAGCTTTAAATGATATTGTTACTTGCGATTCAAATCTAACGAAAGGATCTAATGAAATACACCAAAAAAAGTTTTCTTTTTTGAAGAAAATTGGATTTTTAATAAGCTGTGGACATAACAGATTGAAAACCATACTAGTTTGCGGTTGTATGGAAGTACTGCTGTGATTTAGTTTTGAGAGAGATGGTGCATTTGGCGCATGCGTGTCACTTGAACAGAAGAATCAGGACATTATTTTGGAATTGTAGACAAGACCTTCACAGTTTGTTTTACTCGCCATCTCTGGTGTTCGCAACCACCTCAAAAGCATACGGCAAATGTGATGAGGTCGGTTTTGCTATGATTTCCAGAAAGTGACATTCGCCTGCTGATGTACACGCTGGAGATTAATACGTATCTAAGACATTACAAGAAGATTATACAGTACGCGATTGATCATTCATCTGGTGAGTTACGCGCTTTTATTAAAAGGTCACGCGGGGAACGCAATGCCAGGCAATCTAAGACACAAAGTGCGCAGTTTCGCTCATCTATTTTTAAGCTTAAGTATTGCATGCAGGTCATGTGAAGATGCTTTTTTTCAGGATGAACCGTATTATGCATGGCATACGACCATCGAGCAGGAGAGTGATGCAATATCAAGCCCGCACAGAGAGGGGGGGGGGGGGGGGGGTGAGAAAGAGAGTCAGAGAGAGAGAACCAATAAAGTTGGACGTTTATGTGTTTACAATGTGAGTTGATATCAGTGTGTGCAGCGTGTACTATGGGATTTGAACATTGCATTGTTTTTTATAGAAAATCTGCCCGGCAAACACACAGCTCCCCAATGCCTGTACATCCACTTAATATGCATTTTAATAAATTATGCAGGAGCCCTTTGTTGCAAAGCCTGCAGAAATTAACTCAGACAAATCCCGAAGTTCCTTCGATACTCTGTGCAATAACTGAGCTCTTTTGGAGGCTTTGTTCTGTAGTGTAAGGTCCGGTTCTGGTTCGACAATAATTTCATTGCTCCCTGGTTTCTTTCTTTCACATTTCCCCCACTAAAATTGGCTCATCAGCTCTTCTGGCTTGAAGCTGCCTCCTCCCTTTGTTCTGAGCGCAGCAGCGTTCCTGCTAGCGGGGGCAGGAGCACCCTTCACTTTGTAGGTAACTTTATGCTAGTCCAGAAAGAGTGTGGGTCGCTGGCGTGTTAGCGGGACGAAAAAACAACCCAAAAACTGTCTGTTTAACGCTTGAAAGTGGCCCGGGTGCTGGGGATGGACGCGAGCCAACGCCGTGCGTGAGTGCGAGGATGCAATAAATAACTTTATAGCGCTATAGGCCGCAGAGTCGGGGAGGTCGGGGAATCCTCGTTTTGATTTATGTGTTTGGGGTAGCTGTCAGGAGCCGGCGAACGGGAGCGTCCAACGTTTTTATTCCACTTTTAATAAGCGCTACTATGCAGACCAGCGAGGCCATTTCATTCCATTTCTTCTCAGGCCCTCACCTACTGTATATATCCATTTTCGCTTCTCCAAGGCTTCCGTTTGGATTAAGAGCTGTGTTTACCAAGTTTATGGGCGGATTTTTGACCAGAATGGTGGGGCTTGTGTTTTATGGTTTTCTTTGTGGTCGCCGCACCTCGCTTAATATTTTCGTTTCATTTTGTGTAGCTTTCGATAAACTCTATTTTATAATTGATTTTTGAATCCATGAATCCATGTTTCGTATTATTATTATTATTATTATTATTATTATTATTATTATTATAATTATTATTATTATTATTGTCTTTATTATTATTATTATTATTATTATTATTATTATTATTATTATTATTATTGCTATTATTATTTTTTAATGGCCTTATTGCTTTTTTGTTCGAATATATGTAATGAATATAGATCCTTTCATTAAAGAAAAAGTATTTGTTTATTTGGTGCAGCTACAACGCATTAGCAATGTTTACCTTTTAGTGATGATTACCTGCGTTTAAATATGTGTATTTTGAATCCTATTTTAAAACGCGCAAGAAGAAAATGAGCCACATTAAACGAAAAGCTTATCGTATTGAGAAAAAATAACCTGCTATAACCTCTCAGCAGAATAGTGTGTGAGGTCAGATTTTAAAACGAAATGATAGATTATATTGCGCATAATTAAATTATTTTCTGTAATCAATAAAAAATAGTTCTTAGTGATGCCCTCTGTATATTTTCCATGGCTTTCGAAATTTCTCTTACAGTTATAAACATAATTCAAGGTGACGATAGCCGTCATCAGTAGGCAACATTTACATTGCTTCCGAGGTCGATTTGTGTACATGAGGTCGTATGCTCAGTATTGGATTTTGGCGACCTTCTTTTGATCACAGACCTTTTATATGTGTGTGTGTTTCTGCTTTTAGTTCCTTCATGTTGTCGGGAAGCTGTATCCTTGCATAAAACCTAGAAGAAAAAGACGTTATCTCGGTAAGTGATTAAATCTTTCTTTAAACTGTTATGTTTTCTCATAATTCGTTTCTTCAGTCTAGTGTTTGGGTAGGAGGAGACATTGGTCATTTTGCCTACGCCTTTGCATTAGCAGTCTATTATTTGAATTATTGATTTGTGTTTATAAGCAATATGAAATAATGTTGGCCCATGAAGCAAACAAGCAAAACGAAACGGTTTATTGACAAAGAAAAAGCATTTTGACATTAGACGTAATTTGAATGGCACGGTTGAAACATAAGAAATATACGTGGATGTACTAGGAATGACCGGTCACGTCAAATGTAAGAAATAGACACTTTATTTATGTTTGTTTGTCCATTTATTTGTTTATTTATTTGACAAATACCACGGTGCAT
The DNA here is from genome assembly GCA_037974605.1 of Nannopetersius ansorgii. NCBI lineage: Eukaryota > Metazoa > Chordata > Actinopteri > Characiformes > Alestidae > Nannopetersius > Nannopetersius ansorgii. The sequence continues at coordinate 7,484,718 of JBBPDE010000026.1, read as the reverse complement.
TTATTAGCAAGTCCTTTTGCTGTGTATGGGACAATTCATCAATTTTAATCTTTTGTTTGCATGTCACTGCTGTTGCCGCAATAGCCATATGTCCAAGACATTTACTTTTATAATGCATCATATCTTTCTGAATTTCTGATAGATATGATACAGATTGAGTAAAAAATGTTTGAAAGTGTTTAAGTGTCCTACATTTATTTTGAAATATTTACCATGCGTTGCATTCCACTTCCATGCTGTGAATTCATGGAATCGGGTGACAAATAATGCCACAGAAAACGGTTACAGACTTTGCTACAGACACACACCCTGTAATAACATTCCCAGACTGTCATTTATGTGTAGGTAAACAACGCGAACAACAAGAACAACAATAACAATACAAGCTCTAATTGCCATTGAGGCACTGGGGGTTCATTACAATGTTACAGTGACACTGAAGATGACAAAACCAGTAAAACGCGATTATTATTTCGACCCAAGGCGAACGCTATCATCACGATATAGTATAATACCGATTACAAAAAGCCGATTATAAAGTTCCAAGTCGCGATGTTTTCGACTTAAAAAATTGTCAGGGAAACGAAAGAAAGAAAGAAAGAAAGAAAGAAAGAAAGAAAGAAGGGAGGAAAAAAATGATTATGAAAATGATTAGTTTAGACGACAAAAACACGATTTTAGAGCTCTTTTTTTTATCTTTATCCATTATATCCAGTATCCATTAATACAGTGGTGCTCCGTTAAGTCGTATTCCAGCGTTTAACTAGTAGGTATCCACCATCACATAAATATAATTCCTTGCACAGTTCTTCCAATAAAAAACAAACAAATAATCTTTGTAAATGGATAAGTAAATAGAAAAACATTATAAAATCCAATGATAATCCACTTAGGAATGCTTGCTGTATAGGGTATATTAGTCTGACAGGAAAAGTTGGAAAAAGCTCTGTTCAACCCACATATTAGTTAATTAGTAATCATTTAAAGTGTTCCCTCATTCACCGTTTTAGCAATCGTTGCAAAACCAGGAACAATGCTGTTTACGAATAAAGTTGCAGACACCTACATTTTTGCCTCTTGCTTTCCTCCCACACCGCTGGATACGTTCTCTAGTCAGGCATTTAGCCGAAAAGCCTCTTTTAAAAGTTGCTTATTTACGACTGGCCGAGTGTGGAAACGTCATAAATCTTGTGGTAACCTTAAACAATGAGGCTGGTATCCTGAATAATAAAAATATGCAGTGTGAGACAGTAAGACGATGTGAGAGAAAGGGAAAGAAAGAAAGAGACAAAGAGAGAGAAATGTGACACGAGGCGGTAAATAAATAAATACTTCTTAAACACATTATCGTTTGCTTGCTCTCGAGTTGCTTTTCTTCGATGTTTCCGTTCCTCCATCCTTTTCTCGCTTGTATTTTTGTTTAAAAACAGGTCTTGAGTCAAAGTCTCACTCAGAATGAAGGGAAAAAGTATAAGAAACCCCTGGTGTGTATTTTCAGCTACTCACTAGCCAAGTCAGTGCGGTTAAATATCAAAAAATGAAATTGTTTTCACACTCCTCCCTCGCTTTCAAGTCCGCCTGTTGTCTGGTCTGTTGCTCTGTCGCCCCCTCCCTACCTGTGTTCATGTTTTGCGCATAAGTTATAGTAGTTGGGTGTGTTGGAACAGATGTGATGTAACATTAACAATACAGGCTGAACGCTGATGCTGCCTGGAGGTAACAGAAACGTAGCAGCGACATCCGTGCACTAAACTAGAGTAAACGTATGTAACTGCGTTAGCATAGCCTGACTCGTAAACAAGTGGCGAACTGGTCCTGGAAAATAAGCTGCGAGGTTGTCCGCGTGTAGGCCTTTAGCCAGTCTTGTGTGCCTGCAATTAGCATATTTTTTCACTGGTGACGCTGTTTGATGGGTATTAACGCGAGTGCCTGGCACATCCACAGCCAGCTCCGTTATTTCCAAATAGCTGGGAAGGCCTGTGTTGACAATACAATAAGCCGCCAAAAGAGGAGCAAAGAGGCGAAAATACGACTGGGGCCCGACATGCAACGTGGAAATGTGACGACGGCGAGCCGGCAGCTCTGCTCGGATTATGATGTACAGGTTTACACCGTGAGCGATAGAAGAAGGGAGAAAGGAGGCGAAATCTGAGGCCATTGTTATCAGCGAGCAGGGCGTACCAGTCGACAGGGCGGCCAGGAGCAGCGCTGCCTGTCCATTTGCAGTCCCTCTCGCATACCTCAGATCTTTCATGCTAGACCGTCTCCCCCCCTTTCGCGAGCGGAGGGAATCCGTACAGGAGCGCCCGCACTCTGGCGCGGGGCAGCCGTGCTGGAGATACCCGGCGTCTGATGCTCGCTGGCTGGCTCAAATATCGGAAAGGGGACGAGCTGTGGGCTTCTTTATTGATTGCACGGTGGCCGAATGTGGAAAAAATATGATGCCTACTTGGACGTCGCTCGTCAGAGGCTAAGGTAAGCTGCTTTGAAACAGGCTATCAGTTTGTGAATGGCGGTATGTGTGTCCTAGTGATTTATGACCATAGGACTCCAAACGCGGTTCAAGAAGAGTTCACAAGGCTTTAAGCTTCCTTCCACGCAGCACCTTTATTCTTCCTCTCGGATTGTTTTATAACCTAACGAATTTCTATTCGCCAGCCGCATATTTTTCTTCACTATATGAAAGAATCATTTTGGGTGGGAGTGTATTGTCTTATTGCCTGATATGTTTTTCTACGTAATGCATGAGAATGATTTTTTCTGCGTATTAGGGAAGAGGATATTTTATGTGCAGTCCAATGCTGTAGCCACCCTATAAAATATTTGCATATTTCTGAGATTCCCAATAACGTTCTCCGCTGACACCGTGGTGCTGTTCTATTTGACACAAAAATCCCTTGTCCTGGGCCCCATTTGTGGCCATTGCAAGGACTGAATCGAATAAAATGGAGGTGATCCAGTGTGCTCGTATAGACATAAAAAATAACAATTAACGATTCATATTGATCACTATTTACATCATTTTGACAACCGTGTTCTGAAATTAGTCTCTTACTGTATCCCTGTGTTCGATGGCTAAGGGGCGCCCAGGCAATGATCACCCCCTTGTTGTTTTGTTGACGTTTCACGGGTTGGTCTGTTTCCCCCAACCACGTCTGCTCTCCAATCACTAATTGTGTTAAGGCTGAATTTACAGAAAAGTTGGTTATAATGTTACCATAACAAGAGGGGCAGGACATTACGTGTTATATTTAATGGAACTGCGATATGATTTGATATCTATAATGCTTCTTGTTTTTCCCTCCCTCCCTGGGCCCCCTCTTTCTCGCCCGAACAATTCCTTGGAGTAAATGATTAGGATTCCGTCCGTCCTCTTCGAAGATAAATGAGCTACATTTGTGACGTGTTGAGAGCTGATGCCCAAAAGCTGTAGCTCAGGTTCTCAATTTTATAAACAGACACATAAAAACCTCGACTCGTTTAATGCGAAATGTTTCATGTTTTTTTTCTTCTTTAGATTTTCTGTGATTTCGTTGTGATTAGGGAGATTCGTTTAAATGAGGATCAAAACTTTTAATGACAGTCTTTTTAGCTTTTATCATGGTTTATTTGACGTAAAGCACCAGACTCATCGCTTAGACAGTTAATGAATGTTAACACTGACAACTGATAAATAACTGTCTTTGTAGTGGCATATTCTACACTTATACGTCTGGTACTCGTTCTGATTTAATTTAATGAATTCAGTTAGCCAGATTTCTGTAAGATTTGACTGCAAAGATTAAAGTATTTATTTATTTTGCTTGTTGTTTTTAATAAATACAGCTATCTGGTGCACTACATCAAGCTAGAATTGGGCCTCGTGGTGATGTTATTTGTTCTACGTAAACATATTCTTTAGTTATGGCAATTACAAAGGCTTTTGTAGTGGTAACATTAACATGTGTATCAATACATCGTTATTTACAATGAAATTAAACGGATAAAATTACAAAAGGCTTTATTCACTGGAGTTAAATTTAGTTTGCTGCTGTTTTATCTGCACCAAATTAGAAAATCTCTGGGAATTCCTAGAAAACGCCAAGTTCGTTTTTTTCAGATTTTTACGTTTCTCTATTGACTAGTAAGCGTAAATGAATGCCAGGTGCCCGTAAGTGTTTGAGTGATTGCCCTTACTCTGTCCTTTCAACCACCCCAACACCAGGGGAGGAGGTCTCGGGCTCTTTCCGGGATTAGATTTGTCTACTTCGGTTCAGTGACCATCATGAATCATATCTTGCGAAGGCTTCCGGAGAAGGCTTTTTTCGTGTCACAGTCATGAGGAGCACTACTAAAATCACTACATTAGTCTTGGAAAACAATGCCACTTTTCAGGTTTTAAAGGTTGACTAAATATATTGGTATGTAACTGGAGGAGGGCCTTTGGAGATGGCCTCTATTCATAAGCCATATTCATGGTTTGTCTGAGATGTAACCTATTTTGTACAGCTGATTTGTAACCTATTTTGCAGAGCTCATGGTAATTTATTGGACCAAAATTTTTCTTTTGAATGGAGCAAACGACACAGAATTTGTTAGCATTTTCATTTTTTTAAACAATTATTGTTTATATTTTTTCAACATGGTTGTTGTTAAATGAACATCCCAAGATACAAAAAGTTAACTGCTACTAAGGGCTACTGTCTATCATCTTAACACAGCCTTTTCAGTCTAGCTCGCCCTATCTCAGACTAACGTCATATTATTAAAGACATTATACTTTAATGATAATATGTTCATAAATAATACACACCACATACGAATCAGAACAACAGACCAACAGAAAGATTAATTTTATTCACAATATAATTATAGATGCTGAAGAACAAATTATATCATTGCTGATAGAAAAAATTCACATGTTAGGAACATAACAGAGAGAGAAGGAGAAAGAAAGAAAGAGAGAGATGATACATGATACAGACCGAGAGAGAGAGAGAGAGAGAGAGAGAGAGAGAGAGAGAGAGAGAAATCGCAATTCAGTGTTGCCTGACATAGCATCTGCAAGTCGCGTTGTGGGAACGTGCTATTCATGTCATGGCGCCTTTCAGCGCTGTAAGATGGATATACCTCGCGCCCCTCTTATTATGTGCCTCTTATAACCTTTCAGGTCAGCTTCCAAGAGGCCGTTGGAAAAAGACTGTCACGTGACATCTGGTGCCAATGTTCTTCCAGAAGGTCGTCAGGACCCTGGTAGCCGGTAACGCGACTTTTGGAAATGCAGAAAACGACCTACTACGACAACTCAACACTTTTCGGAGCTTACTCGTATCAGGGGGCCAATGGCTTCGGCTATGAAGCCCAGCCAGCCGCCTTCCAAAACTCGGCACACCTCGAGGGTGATTACCAGAGGTCTGCCTGTTCCCTACAGTCCATCGGCACCACCGCATCCACACAGCCACAACATGCCAAGACGAAAGAGCTCAACGGCAGCTGTATGCGACCCAGTCTGCCATCTGAGCACCACCCACCTCCCCAGGTTTCCCCTCCTCAAAACACAGTAAACCCAACTTCTAGCGCCACCCAGCAACCGGGTGGCAGCGGCAGTGGTGGGGCTGGCAGCGGAGGTACGACTAAATCTTCAAAGTCGTCCACGCTTGCTTCAAACCCGACCATCACCAAGCAGATTTTCCCTTGGATGAAAGAATCGCGCCAGAACACCAAGCAAAAAAACAGCTCACCCAGCGCAAGTTCAGCTAACGGTGTGTGTCAACCCCTTCTTTCAGTGATCACCCGCCTCTTTCTCAACCCATATTCAACCTGCTCCTGATAGCTGAGGACAAATGTTGGCCCTTATGTAGGCCTACCCTTAAGTGGGGTCAAAACAGAAAGAGCTTTAGCCGATTCATACTATAACGTATTGCTAATAGTATTAAAGCAGCAGTCTTTATTGATCTTTTCAGTTTTGTTCTCGTTGTTGTGTTAAAACATGAAACATGTGCAATTGTATTATTCCACAGAAGACAATTTGCAAATTACAGTTACACATTGTCCAGATAAGGGAAGGACAATATGGACAGCTAATTTCTAAACATATGTGCAAACGAGCTAAAGGCAAACGAGCCATTCGAACGAAACGTGAGAAGAACAATCTTTGACTAGCGTGCTACACAATGCGATTTTGGCCGTGGGCATCGGTCCTAACACAATTTACATACCCGGTCAGTTATATGGTGCATATCTCTTAATAAATGGCAGTTATGAAGTGTTGACAACCAATATTAGATGGCTAACATTTTTTATGTGACCGGTTTTATTATGGGGGACGATGCATTCAATTGCTGCATGTAGTAATTATGTTTTATTTCATTCCCACCCCAGCGGAGAGCAGTGGCGGTGAGAAAAGCCCTCCGGGTTCTGCGGCTTCCAAGAGAGCGCGCACAGCATACACGAGCGCTCAGCTTGTGGAGCTTGAGAAGGAGTTCCATTTCAATCGGTACCTGTGCAGGCCTCGGCGCGTAGAGATGGCCAATCTTCTTAATCTTAGCGAAAGGCAGATCAAGATCTGGTTCCAGAACCGACGCATGAAGTACAAGAAGGATCAAAAATCTAAAGGAATGGGTTCCTCGTCAGGGGGGCCATCTCCCACCGGAAGCCCGCCCCTCTCAATGCAGTCCTCTGCCGGTTTTATGAACTCCATGCACTCTATGGGGAGCTATGACGCGCCTTCGCCGCCATCTTTCAATAAGCCTCATCAAAACGCTTATGCCATGTCAACAGCCTATCAAAATCCTATGAAAGGTTGCCCGTCGCAGCAAAAGTATGGTAATACGGCACCGGAATACGACCCACACGGGCTACAGGGTAACAGTGGCAATTACGGGACGCCTAACATGCAGGGTAGTCCCGTGTATGTTGGAGGCAACTACGTGGATGCCATGCCCGCAACTGGGCCATCTATGTATGGCCTCAATCACCTACCACACCACCAGTCTGCCAGCATGGACTACAACGGTGCCACGCAGATGTCGGCCAACCAACACCACGGACCGTGCGACACACACCCGACATACACGGATCTGTCGGCGCACCATCCTTCTCAGGGTAGAATTCAAGAAGCACCCAAGTTGACTCATCTGTAGCAGGTTTGGACATAATAGAAAGGAAAAAAATGAACAAACACAAACCCATGGGATGATGCAATGGGGTTGAAAAAGATGATCCAGTGGTTTCTTGCCGTGTCTAGAGCCGCAGTTGGTGTTGATGTTGTCCTTCCATTCACCTGTGAGCACATTCTTTTATTTAGAAGACATTTCAGATTAGTCCATTCACAGTCCCAAAATACCAATTTAAAGACCACGTTCATGCATACTGGGAAACTGTGGCTAAAGGATGCGAATAAATAGATGATGTTTTTCTGTCTGACTCCTTGTGACCGCCCTTTACGTCATCGTTAGCGTTCATATTGCCAAGTTCTTCACATGTACTACTGCTCGAGAACAAAGTGGTAGTGTACTCTTCAAACTGGCGATAGGAAACCACTGGATTGTTTTTCGTTCACGTCCCTTCTTTCACATACCTCTTTTTTAACATTTAATTTTGTCCACCCAAACAACCATTAACTCAACAAACATGTGTATGGCAAGACAAGGTAGCAGTCTACACTCTCTTCTCGCTTTGATAAGTTGAAGTCTATTTTTGAACTATACCTTCTCATATGAACTGATTAGAAATTAGAAATTGCTTTGACGTTGGTACAGGGTAAATAATGAATCAAAAATTTTCGTAAAAATGTCCCCTACCTTTCTGAATTCTAATGTCCCCAACCCCACCACCTCGTCCTCCCACCATCCACTACCAACACACTCTGGGTTTGCTCACATTAGCTCACACTAATGCGGAAGGCCCATACTTTCTCATGTCTTGACTTAACGTGGAAACAGGGTATATTTGAACAAAATGAATGTCCGGAAAACCAAGCAGTGGTGTAGACGTTTCTGTTTACATCTATGCTTTCTCGTCTGGGCATCATTGTTGCACTTAGAGTTTACAATTTAATGGGTAAAGAAAAAAGGAAATCTTATTTTGAAGCGAAAGACCTTCAATCAGCGTCTTTTGGTATGTGTGTTCAAATGAACATTCATGAATATATATTTATTTGTTATAGCCAGTTTAAATACTTTCTTTTTGTATTATTTATCCCCCATGTATTTATATCGAGAAAGTGTACTTTTTTAGTATTTACCTGTTATAAAACGAAGACATTGTGTTCTTGTCACTGTAACTAATTTTAGTTATTGTATTTTAGAGAAACGTAGGTTTATGTTACCCTTGTACATATACAATGATTTGAAATGTACAGGGGACTTGAGAGCGGCAGCGAGCCGTTCCTGCATATTCGGAAACTAGACAGTATAGCAAAACTTTTTTTTAAAACTTCATTTCTTATTTGTAGGTACTTTTATTTCCTTGTTAAGAGTTGGCTGTTGAAAAATTCTTTAATAAAATGTTATGTTATTCATTTCCATTTTTGTCATATGTCTATAACTTTTCACACACACACACACACACACACACACACACACACACACACACACACACACACACACACACACACACACACA
>JBBPDE010000026.1:7435505-7452627 GCA_037974605.1 Nannopetersius ansorgii | reverse complement strand
GGTATATTGCTTGGACATTTTACTGTTTTAAACGTTTTCTCTGTAATTTCCTACAGCAAAGATGAGCGACTTCGGACTGGGTCCTCAAAATACAATCCGTACGAACTTCACCACGAAGCAGCTCACGGAACTCGAGAAGGAGTTTCACTTTAGTAAATATCTCACGCGGGCGCGGCGTGTTGAAATTGCAGCCACGCTCGAGTTAAATGAGACCCAAGTGAAGATCTGGTTCCAGAACCGACGAATGAAGCAGAAAAAGCGTGAAAAGGAGGGATTCGCTCCAGCCTCTTCCACAGCGTCTAAAGACTTCGAGGACAACTCGGATCACTCCACATCCACATCTCCAGGCGCTTCCCCAAACCCTGAAACTTAATGAGTGAAATAGGCAGTACTTAATGCACTAAATAAACCCACCAGCTATACATGAAAATCGCATGTCCTTAAACATTCCAAGTTCTCAATAGCTAAGCGTCCCCATATACCAGTGTGTTATAGGCGTTGAGATGTGGGAGAATTGAATATCATTTATTTACAACCGAAGCTTAAGCATTTTAGTTTGATGCGACCTCTCCACTTCTAAGGAGAATGAAGAATTTCAGTAGTTCGTTTCCTCCTAGGCAATGCACTAGCATTTTTCTCTAAATGGACGAGGGCAAAATGAATGGTGACGTTGTTGTGCTGTTGCTTTTATGTTTTTAATATGTTTTAGATGTAAGTTTGAGAACTGATTGTGAATAGTAGGCCCAGCTGTGATATAAAAGGATAATCTGTCCGTTTGCACTATAGGCGATTACAGGGTAGGCCTCCAGTCCAGTGATGCAGCTCAGATTGTGAATCTGAATATCCAAGTAAATAAAAGTGATTCCTTTGTTCTGTGTTAAATTCGAAATTGCAACCCGAATCAAGGTGCAATATATACATTTCTGTATTCAGTAGACATATTAAGACACGTCGTAAAAATGTATTTTTAGAATCGCAATGTTTATTTGTTTAAGAAAATACAGGGTTGTGATGGATTATTCGTTATCAAAAACGTGTATATATACACAGACTGGCTGAGTTTTATTAGTTGTGTCTGTCCACGAAAGTCGTATTTCAAGTATGTATCTACCTCATATAATAATAATAATAATAATAATAAAAATATTTTTGATTGATTGAGCAAACCTTTTTCTTATTATGCGTGTTGTCATTTGTCTATTTTATTTATTTGGATTTAATCAAAGGTGAAAATAGACGTGCACTAATCTATTGTAAACTTTCACTTTAGAAGGAAGCAACATGCCTTAAAACTAGTATTGAACCTGATATGTTAAAAGTAAATCAAAACGAGAACTAAAAAATGAAAGGTAAGGCCAGTCACCTTTTTGGTTTTCACCGTCCTTAAACAACCCTAAAACAACTTAAGTCTTGTTTTACGACACTTGACATGTGTAAATTTGTTCTCTTGTGTCCTGGGCATAAATCTGCCTTCGTGTCGTGAAAACCCAAACGGGGGTATATAGGTCTGACTGCTGGGATGGAGGGAGAAAGAGACCACCAGTCAGCCGTGCTGTTCTCAGTGAGGAATGTTGCTATACATTCCGGGTGGCTCATGGTGACCTTTTTACCTCTGCGATCTCTAAACATGTCAGCAAACTTTCTCACACTAGTTTCTGTGGATGTATTGGTGGCTGTAACCTCAGCAGTCCCGCACTAAATTGAAGCCAAAATGTAAGTGCCCAGTGCTAATCTGAGGTAGTAGTTAAAACGCCACTTTATTTCTAGCCACTAGCCACTGTCCCTGAATAAACTAAGGCTCGCATGTGCTGCCCATAACCTACATTTAAGCCTAAAACTCTCAGTCATAAATCGCATCCTGGGCATTTTAAGACTGATTTGCTTGCCTCTATGAACACTAAATTGTGTCAAAAAGGTCCTAGATTTACTAATGGTTCGTTGCTGAATAATCGAAACCAGTCCCCTAATGCGTGAAGACAGATGAACGGACACGGACTTTTCTCTGTGGAGAGTGCGCCAGCTGCGAATGTGCTACACAATGTGCAGCACAAGGTGTTTATTGCAACATTCAAAACAGGAAAGAACAAGACAGTCCAGCATAAACAGTTATACAGACCATATAACCAGACGAAGTTTAGTTTGAAAATAAGCCACATGAACAAACCATTTACTAATACCTTTACATTTACGGGCGTCAAGGGTGAAATATCTGATAACGATTCCACTAAATAACGTTTTGTTTCTATATGCGGAACCTTTTAACTGCTAGTCCTTTAAATAAATAATTCTGTAGATTAAATGTGTGAAACGGAGGAATATTTTTAAAAGTTAAAAATTAATCAAATTACTTGTTGACAATGCTTGTTTTCTTTCCCTTTTGAAATGTGTCAATTTAAATAGGCAGGTATGGTAAATCTCTTTAATAACTGTTATATGAAAACACAGCATAACGGCTGTTTTGCTTCTGTACACTCCCTGGGTGGCCTGCAAGCCAAAAAAATATGCTATAAGCCAGACATCATGTATCACAATGCTTTTTAAAGACAGACATTTTGTGAACCATGCGAATGGCTCATAATTCAGGCTACCAATTAGTTGTATTACGTATAGCGTGCACTTTATCAAATTTTGAACACTAGTATGCGAGCTCATAGCATGGGTGTCCAAGAACACAACTCCATAGGACAACGTGTCTAAACTCTAGGCCTTCTCCAAGAAAGTCTTTCCTGACCATCTGCTGGGTCAGTTGGTGTGGATTTCAGTCACGCGGTTTAAAGCGTTTGTCCTGTACCCCCCAAAACGGCCTTTGATCAAATCGCTGTTCCCCGCGGTCACCATCGCCAGCTTGCATTGAAACGCAAAACAGCCTCACCACACAGTGGCGAGTTTAACCAGAGGTCACCTTTAACTTTAGGTGAACTCTTATACATGAAGACGTTTTCACACTGACTCAAACATTCTCGCTTTTTTCCAAAAACATGGCACCAACACATGAGATATTCATTGTGACATTTGTCTCGCTTTTGTTTATCTCACACTTTTTAATTAAAGAGCCTTGAAGCTTTTTGCCGTATGCACGCCACAAGATGCTTCTTACAATAGTCCAAACCAGGAAGAACAAGACTTCCCAGCATAAACGGTTGTAAAGACTAGCACAATGTATTCAGGTGCAGTTTTGTGGATCATAAAAAAGAAAGATCTAAAACAGGATTAAATTTAGTTAAAATGTGGCGAATTATGTCAGTATACGTCTATAATTTTGACTTTACTATTTGGTCATTTTAAGAGTCTAAAGTAGCAGGCCAAAGCACTACTGAACGATCTGCACAATTGCAGTGAAACGTCTCAGAACTTCCAACATCTATTAGCATAGGAGGTGACGCTTATTGCGAGTTTGTTCTTCTCTTTTTTAGGCGCTTCTGGTCTAAAGTAAAAGTACAAACCTAATAACATCAGAGATGTGTCAGAATGCAAGGCAGGTGCGCCCACCAACGTAACATTTTATCATATACATTTGAAGTTAAACTGTAGTGGTATAGTAATGCTCTAGAAGAAAATAAAATGAATTCACTTTTATACTTTTACGTTTCTCTATTTCAGTCCGTTTACAAAGGTGCTTTGTATTGATTTAGATGAATAAAATGTAATACATTGTATAGAAATAACTTGCCTCATACATTTTCTTCCTAGTCAGGCAAACCACCGCGGATCCCCTCATTAATGAATTGTAATTGCATGTCAGCGAAAATTTGTCAGCCAATGTCAGCCAATCAAAATCGCGCCCAACCAACATCATTCAACACACACAGTACAATCCAAATGGTTAACACGCATTGTCTTGAATCTAGAAAAGGAAATGACAGTTCAGTTTGAAACGTGCAGTGCAGAATATGTCAGAGGACCATCGACCTCCTGAGGGACTAAGATGGTGAAAAAAAAACAGATTCGTAGGGGTTACCCCATGAGTATAGTATACTACACAATGAGTAGACACGCCCGCGCGCACACGAGATAGTATTTACGTATTTTTTAAATTTAAATAACACATGACATGAAAGCCGGGGGAGGCTCGGGGGAACACCTCGGAGGATGCTGACAAGAGGGTGCGGGGGAGGAAGGGGAGTGTAAAGAGACAGGGACCGTCTTTTTTGGCAACATTTGAGGAAACGACTTTGCCATTTTTTTCCTTTTCCTCTCTCTCTCGTGGCCTCACCCCTTTCCAAAGTTTACGCGGACTTGACAGGTCCATTTCATCCCCGACCTTCTGACGGACTGCCTCAATATTTGCACAGGCGGATGGCTTTGCCCCGGGCCCCGGCCTCAAACAACTCCGTCCTGCCAGCCCCGCTATCCACGGCCTCGGTTCACAGAGAGTTCAGGCCCAAATTAATTCTAGAGAGGCCTTGCGGGTCAGCCTGAGAGAAGCTGCCACAAGCTCCCATCTCAGAGGGGTCAAACGCAGGTCTCTTCCCTCAACGCCACTCCGGGCCTTCACCTCGCCCTGCTCACACTTCTTATCTTTTTTTTCTCTCTTACTCCCGCTCTGTCCATTCCATCCCCTCTGCAAATTAAAATTACACATGAAGGGCATCAGACAACAGAATTTCCCACTTTGCGGTTCTTGCCAGTCAGAACTTTAAGCACAATTTGCGGACTACAGTATATTAGCATATATAGCTGAACACTGAGCATTTCTTTTCTGTAGTAAAACTAAATGTGGCTATTATACCTTTTGCAGACAATAATATACTGTCAAATGTTTCTGCAAATATTCCTTATTCCTCTTGCAGATATTCCCTACACATTTAATATTATATACTCTCTAGAATTATTTGGCCTGAAAGTACACAATGGGAATTTTGTTTCTGGATGCCTTTATTGCAAAATCGCATTATTCCAAATATACCAATTATTAAAAAAAAAAAAACTAGAAATGAATAAACGAGAAAATTAAACACAAGTAAATAAACACACACACACAGGAAAATGTTACAATGATAACACATGACAATATTATCGAATCACCAACACCACCAACAGTAACAATACTACTACTAATAATAATAACAACAATAACAACAACAACAACAACAACAACAACAACAACAACAAAAATAATAATAATAATAATTAGCCTGCTTCCTTTAGCTGAATGTGATAAAATGGCAAAAATGGCAGATGACCTCAGTATGACCAGGCGCTGTCCAGCTACAAGGGCAACATCTCTGAAAACAGCTCGACACAAACTGGACATGAATGTTTTGGCACCGCAAATTGTAATTGTACAAATTGTACAAATACAAGACAATATCTACAAGATTCCCTATCTGACAATGATCAACATATTTACCGGCTACCGATATTCAATAATTAATTATGAGCCTGTGCTTCAATTGCCTGTAAAATGTATTTTGCAAAACTATGATTTTCACTCTTAAAGATTTACGATTGCCTTTAAACATAAAAATTATGGGGAAAATGATGCGGAACAAAGTGCAAAACAATTTCTGTGTCTTCTCACATTCTTGGGTGAATTCAGAGCAAGAGGTTATCTGAAAAAATTCCTCAACAGTAGGAGAAGACAAGGTGAATTGCAAAAGCATTTTTTAATCAAACATATTTTATTAAAAGCAACCCATGAAAAAAAACCAATTGGAATACTTTACCTGAATTTCTTAATTTAAAAAGTGAGGGAGTCAATCTTTCACATGTTTACAGTAAAAAAAAACATGTGAAAGACTGAACAGTGAACATGTGAACAGTGTATTTCAACACCTAGTAAAGAACATCACAATCAAGGAAGAACAGAACTGCTCCATGAACTGCCCTGGGCTCTGAAACCCCATGACCCAGGTCACCAACTGAGTATCAACACACTGAAAAATAAAATGTAAACTAACTTAGCTGTTATTTTGGCAGGAATCAGTACCTGAATTTTAGCCATCAGCTAATTTAAACTTATTTATTATATTCCATTGCCATTTTCAAACAATTAAACTGATGATCAAAGTAAATCTTGTTGACAAAAGTATGGTTTGTGTCATAACAAGAGCACTGCATAAGAAAAGCACTGTTGATTAGGTCTTGGATACCTACCTTAACATGAACTATTTTACATTTGTGAAAGTTTGATTCTATTCACTGAAACCTAAAACTAATTCTGGCAATATATGTGAATATGAAAAAAGGAACCCAGTTGACTTACTGTTTCAGAGCATCAATAAATACATATTCTTAAATAAAGTGAATTTGCAGAGCATACTGCTGAATGGATGGGACAGCATTTTCACTGACCCCTTGCCTTGGACTTAAAGAGGATGAGTCCCACTCTGTACACACAAACAAACAACAGCATTGAGTAAAGACTGCACAATGGCCTTATTTACCTCAAGCTAACACAGCATGTTGACACATGCTCTTTATTTCTGAAGATTAGGAAGATTAGGAAATAATTTTAACAAGCAATTATTTTCCTTCCAGGTTTGATACATACCTCAGACCTCCCAATGCTGGTCAATATCCTTTTCTACCAAAGTTTTCTAAGGTATTTTGTCAGTGTATTTAAAGTTGTTGGTATGAAGGTTTTGCATAAATGCCAGAGTAAACGTATGGGCTGTAAATATATATACATATATGAATATGGTTAGAAAACAAACTAAGTGGATGGACGTGAAGCGAGTCCATCACTACATGTGTGTTCCCTGTGGGTGTTTATACATTAAAAGATACCAGCTTGACATGCTTGGTAGGTCAGGTTGAGTAAACTGCATTAAAAGGGTTTTAACTCACTCAGAGGGAGAAAAAGTTGGGCCCTGGCCCAGACTGGTTACAAAATATCCTGACCACAGAAGGGTGTTTTTGCCCTTCATTGTAAAGAAAGATCTATTGTTTTAATGTTAATGATAAATTACCTGGCCGCTTTTAATTTCTTACAAGTGGCCTAGTAATAGTAAGTCAGCAGATCCGTATGTTGAAATCTTATTTGAATCAATAAAAGGTTAACTTCTGTTCTAAGTCACTAGCTTAAATATATATTCTTTTCATTTGAATAAATGCTGTGTTAAAATCACAAGAAGATTATTTTCCATTAATCTTACCTGTATAAAAATGACAAAGAAATTTCCATAATACATAATGAAATGTGGGATATGTAGAGAGAGAGCGTTCAGAGAAATATGAAAAAGAAAGAAGGACAGAGAGGAAGAGAGAGAGACCCAGTAGTTAAAGGGAGAAGTTTGACGCCACAGGCAGGCGATTGACTGAATGCCATGTTTTCCCCCTGCAGTGTGTTTGGTTGGTATCCGTGACGACCCTTCCTCCATCTTCTTTTCTGCTCTTAGCTCTTGTCCTGTTTTTTGCCAAGAAAAACAATTCTGCTGCTGCTCTCTACATCTACACTTCTTTTCCTACTGCCTCCGCTTTTAACTCATCTTAATGGTTAGGGTAGACTGAGAGGCTTTGCCTTGTGTGTGTAACCATGTATAAAGCATCCAGCAGTGGGCCTAATCAGTAACGTCAACTGGTGCAATTTTTAGAGCTTTTGGGCATAATCAGACTCCAACCACACAGCCAACTTGGACATATTATTCTAGGAGAAACCTTTAATTGGTATCTTTGGGTTTTTCACATTTTAAAACAGTTATTCAAAGAACCATTCATTCAATTGGTTTTGGGGAAACAACACACTCTCTTCAAAGACATCCATCCAGTGTCTCATGTCTGGCACCACTATTTTTGAAAATGCAGGGTATTAACAGGCAATTGTATCTGTATAATGGAAGACAGCTAAATGTCACCTTTAGTTACTGCAATTTCCTCTTAAAGGGGTTGCCTTTCAAGATGCACTTCTCATGGTTGAAGAAAAGTGTGTGTATGAGTGTGAGTGTGTGTGTGTGTGTGTGTGTGTGTGTGTGTGTGTATGTGTGTGTGTGTGTGTGTGTGTGTGTGTGTGTGTGTGTGTGTGTCTATGTGTGTGCAGACCGCAAAGGGAGCTTCACACTGGACCCAGTGACCACAGATGAGTCTAAAATTGTCTGAAATAGAGTCTGGAATACATATATATACCTTTATTAGTCCTAATTTAATCTTATATTGATGTATGAATTTTACTAAACAGTGGTTTGATGCTCTGACGCATAATATGACCAGACTAAACTTCCATTTTAATTTCAGTTTGTCTTTAACCTTCAAGGTGTGACAATCATACAAACAGTGTTTACAATGATTTTAGTTTTTGGTCAAATGTATACAATAATAGCATACTTTGTAGTGTGTGTATATGGCAGTAAATAAAACCTACTTGACTAATGCATAATTTATTACAAATTCTAAGCAAGTTTGCTCACCTGAACTGACTGATTCCCCCTTTTCCCACCCCACCGCTACCATGAGGTTCCGTTATTTAAACTCAGTTACAGTGAAGTTTACAGTGATGGGCCAAGCCTCTCTATGGGTAACGCAATCTCAGTTACATGCATAAATATCCTTAGTCTTCTAGTTTTGTAGAGTTCAGTGTGGCCACTTCTGCAGATTTCTAAACAAGTTCAAGCACTATAATGATGCTTTTGGTGTTCTTGTCCGTTATTTTCTTTTAATACACGAATGACTGTGAAGTATGAAGAAATAGGAAAAGGCGCTGAATGGGGGAAGGGTGACCAAAGAGGACTCCTTAACCATTTTCAAGGCCTGGGCTTCCTCCAAGATGTCTGGTATGCCTCCACATTTTCCTCTTTTCTCTTTCTCCTATTTCCATCCTATCCCATTTTTCCTCAATAAGGACCTCCCTTTTAACACTTTACTTGCCAGTGTTGGTCAAATGCAGTTTCTGGAGCACAGCTGATGATGTACACAAATGCATGGCACTAAACTGTGTGTTTTTCTTATAGAGGGTGCAGACGTAAATTGTGTTGAATGGAGCATGCTATGATCAAGCACCAAGACAACACATTCCTTATTCCTTTATTGTGACTCTGATAAAAAATTTTCATTCTGAAAAACCTCTTCCAAAGTCGTTTTGTCTTTTGAGTGGTTGAAATGAAGCCAGTTGGTTAACAGGCCAACTCAAACATTTGCTTTCTCTCCAACATGTTCCTTTTCCTTTCAATGGTGGATGACGTGGCTATAGATGCAAGGCAAGGTTTTCAGAGCCATGCTGCTCCTTGCTGTACACATCTCCATAAAGAGAGGGAAAAATCTTAATGACATGCACGGCGAGCCAAAGAGATTTGGACTCTGGCAGCCGCACCCTGAAATGCTGCAGAGCTCCTCCTTCATTGGGGGAACTGGTTAGAATTTAGGACAGCAAAATGCAGCCCAAAAAAAACATAACGTTTATAGTGAAGTGAGCTGAGATGGTCATTCTAGGTTGGCTGCCCCAGCAGATGGCATGATTCACAGTTCAAATGTTTACCTCTGTGCTGCCTAGAACCTTCATAATTCAGCAATCCAAGAGTTAGACACAGTCAGCAGCAGCTAAACTAGCTTCATTAAGATGGAAATACACAGTGTTTTGTGCTTAGAACCACAAAGCTACATGTTTGTTTTATTATGAGCGTTTGATTGGAACTGAAGCTTTACGATTCTTTAAACATTAAAAAGTTCTCATTTACAAAACTGGTTCTTCCCAATGCTTTGGAAAACCAAGTGGATTATCTTTGAAAGCTGTCAGAATACTGCTTGAACAGAATGAACAAATATATTATTACTTTGGGTTTTTTTTTTTAAAAGGGAAATCATGCTCTTTAATGTGTCTAAATGTGACAAGATTTGATTCCATGATTTGTTCTTACATGATTTAAAGAATGTGTAAAATTGCCATAATCCGTGTTCTAGTTTACTTTTACCATTTGTTTTTTAGAAAACACATTCTATAACTGAGGCTTTGCAATATTTATGCATTTCATTATATTACATTTTATTTATTTTAAACTTTATATTTTATATTGTTCTTGTCTCTGTGTGATAAGCGATATCCTCTGGGATCATCAATTTGATGACCAGCTCCTGTTTACGCTTTCTTGGGCCTACATTTTGATCCTTCAGGAAGAATGAGAGAGATCCAACATGTAGAGATTTAGAAATATACATGGTGCATGATTTCACTGCACAGCATTCTGTGACCAGCTTGACCAATCTCAGTTCTTCACAGGTACAGAAACAGAAGAACTACCATTTCCAATACAGGAGAAAGCGACGGACGGTATTGATACACTCCTAGAAGTGTTTGTAAGTTGCTAAATAATTAACCTTCAACTGCGTTGAAACCTAAAAAAACGTTTTTAGGTTCATTTTAGGTCTCTTTTGTCAAAGCTTTGAGAGATCGAGTGGACTGTCTATCCAACCACTCCAGCCATTCCTTTTTAAAAGTGTAGAAAACTGCTTGAAAAGAAAAGTGAGAGGAATATAAGGCATTTTTTTTCTTTTTTGGCCTGATGTGTTTCTCTTCCCTGCCTCCCCCACAGCTAGCCTCTGTGATTCATTTTCCACAGACAACTTCAGATACAAAAGGCCTCCTCTCTCTGTCTCAGCCTGTCAGGTCTGGAATAACACAGCAGAGGAAAGGAATAAAATGGCCTGCAAGGGCTTATATGAGGTCAGATGTAGGTGGGCCTATCCCCCTCCCTACTTAGGTGGGGTGGTCACTGGGATGACCTGTCCGTGAGTTTATTGTCCTTGAGGGCATATACCAGTGAGGGGGCATGGCGATGGAGGCGGGGTTTATGGACATTACTCTCACTAAGTAAAGGAAAGTTAAAAAAAGAAAGGGCTGAGAGGAACACCCACATTCACACTCCTCCTACTTCCACACTTCCACACTCTGGACTTTTCCCACCCCAAAGTAAACAGGAGAAACAAGCCCCCACAGCCCACCCTACACATGGGCTTCCCTGTCTGAAACATGATAGTCTGCTCTGGCTCTTTCAGGGGGTGCCATTAGTTAATGAGACCAGCTAGGAACCAGTGGCCTGTTTGTGAATGATGTCATGACTGATGTCAATTCAAGCCCTTAATGGCCCCACGACTTGCTGGTGGGGCCAAAAATCTAAATTACGTGCTTAATCCAGTTTGTCTATTATGAATAATTAGATTAGATTAGATTAGATTCAACTTTATTGTCATTACACATGTACAAGTACAAGGCAACGAAATGCAGTTTAGTTCTAACCAGAAGTGCAATAAGCAGCAAGTTATGAGTTATGAGTTATGAGTTATGTGTTATGAGTATACGAAAGGTGAAATGTACAAGAAGAAACTGAATATTATGTTCATATTACTGTACATCCATCTGTAAATATTATACATAATATACAGTATAAATATATGAAGTATGAATACAGTATGGATGTATGAACATAATATAGAGTTTGTATTAACTATAAACAGGAATTACAAGTGGATGAAAAATTTGTATGAAGAATAATATGTTTAAACAAATTATGATGGGAGAAGTTTATCATTAACTGTACATTTACAGCGACTGATGCTTGATGCCTATGTTAAGTGACTGAATATAAATTAAAATACACACATTTTTGAGAATTAATGTTTCATGACAAATTATTTTAGAAATAGTCATGCTGTTAAATCGAAATGGCTTTATGTAGTTTTGAAACAGTATACTTTTTACCAATAGGAAATGATAGGAAATGTGAATGTGAAATGAAAAATGTGAAATTCAAGTCAGATTCAGTTTTTATTGCTCCCTAACTACAGGCCTTAATTTTTTCTCTCTGCATGCAGTATTTCAAGCTCTTTAAAGTGCATGATAATAGCCTACATCACAGAGCTATCCACAGCACAGTCTCCATTATATGTTGGACGATATTACTGTATGTGTGTCTTGTGTGTGTCATGTCTCTGTCATAGCCTGGGGCAGTGTAGCCCATGCCTGGCCCAGTAAAATTACACACCTGGGGAGTGTCATACCTGCTCCTCTCAGGCACGCGCAGTGTGATTGCATGTTGAGAGAGCCACACCATTTCAGGGGCAATAAAGTCTAAATTGAAAGGTGGGTTAAGAAAGCTCTCAATTACCGGCAGCCGTCTGCATTGGACTTCCTGGAGATCTTCATGGCATCTTCAAATAGTTCAAAAAAAGAGTTAAGAGCAGGCCATTTCAGCGCGGAAGCTGGGATACTGAGGTGATCTTAGAGTAATGTGAAGACACTATTTAGCCTGGTTATCTTAACGAAAACGCCAAACCTGTTTGTTCAAAAAGGAAACTGTGACATTTTCTCTGACAGTTTCTTTACCATTACAGTTTCTTTGCTCTGATATGTTCTGCTGAACAGTAGACTTTCTAATCTTTGAATAATGCTTAGAACTGGAACCTGGAAGGTCTGCTTTTACAAGAAAGCAGATTTGATTGTGTTTAAGCCATTTTCACATCAGCATTGCTTCATATTTTAAGAGTCCAAATGTATACATAGCAATAATACATTGTGGATTCACTACATTTAGTTTTTCACATATAGTTAATGCTATACACAGTACCTCATTCTATAAACTGCCCTTATCAAAGAAAATAAGAAAAGAAAATGTATCTTTGCACCTGTGGATGGTAGCCTGGGTCATGACTTGACTGCTTTTTTTAATAAAGGTGGGCTAATGAGCTTTCACTACTCTTTTAGTGGGTAAAATTTAGATCAGTCCATTCTACTGCATGAGATTTCAAGGCCCCCTGACTTTACCTTAGTTGCAGTTTGTGTGTGTGTGTGTGTGTGTGTGTGTGTGTGTGTGTGTGCATACAATGTAAGTTTGCATTGTCTGTTATATTGCATAGGCCTTCAGTTCACACAGCCTGAATACCTTAGGTGAACCTTTGCTAATTTCCAAAAGCTATGCAGCATTGCTCTCTGCCACGTTGTCTTTTTCATTCTCTCTTTCTCCCCTCCCTGTCTCTCACGCCTCTTCACTCCCTTTGCTCTCTCTTTCTCTCTCTCGGTGCCCTCCAAGCCGTTCATCGTTCGGTCTCAGATGTATGATGTGGTTGTTGCTGGGCCAGAGGGTGGGTCAGGGTAATTGAGCAGCTTCCTGAGAGCAGCACAACTTAAATGGCATCTTCAAAAACCACCCTGCTTTCATTGCCCGGAGGGTCAGGTCAGGAGGCAAAGTGCTGTCACACTAAAATAGCGTCTGAGGCTGTCCTGTCGCACACATGGCACAGAGGCTGTAGGGGTCACTTAGTAAAACACCAAGCAAAGACGCCAAGGAACAGATATAGCTTAAGAATGCTGTGACTGTTGACCTCATATCTAAGAAACTGTTATTTTATAACCTGAAGAAGGAAAACAATGCTCTGTAATATGTTTTAATGTGAAAGGATGTGAAAGGATTTGATTACATGATTTAAAGAATGTATAAAATTGCCATTATCTGTGTTCTGGATTAGTTTTACCACCTGGTTTTTAGAAAGCACACACTACAGCTGAGGCTTTGCAATTTTCATATATTTCATTATATTACAATTAAAGACTTTTATCTTAGACTTTATATTTTATATCGTTCTTGTCTCTGTGTCTCTGTGTGACTGTGCAGCCCTAAGCAATTTCCTCTAGGACCAATAAAGTTTTCTGATTCTGATTCTGATGACCAGCTCCTGTTTACCACTTCCAGGGCCTACATCACAAAAATGGAAAAACCGCACAGGTTACTGTACCCATCTTGACCAATCTCTGTTGAAAGTCACAAACGGAAATGGAAGAACTTGTTGCTTCCTATACAGGATGAAGCAGCTGATCATATTGCCACAGACATGTTATATAGACTTGTTCAATTGTCACTAAGTGCTTAGCCTGTAGCTGCGTCCTTTTAATTAAGTTTGTACATTGCCCCTCTCTTTGCTCATTTGCTGTAAATCACCTGGAAATTATTGTGCTTGTTGATGGCTAAAATTTTCAATTGCTTATGTCACTTTAATAGGACTGTGACTATTAATTAATAATAGAGTAATCGGGTTATTATTATCAAGAATCGTGGCAAGTCAAGTTTTATAGCACATTATAGTTCTATAGCACATTATAATACACAAAAGCTCATTCAGTGTCAATTAATTTCATTCTATGTGATCTCAAGTATAGTCTGTAATAGCAAGCATTTCATTTTACTTCAAATGCATCTACTTACAAACATAGTGACATTGTTTGGTCTGGTGTGGGTTTCCTTTTTATTTTAATTTTAAAGTTGAATTCTTCCTTCCTTTAGAGACTGCTCAGACTCAATGATCAATTAATCGAGAATATACATTTCAATCTTTGATCTGAATAAATCAATTTTAACTGAATAATCAAAACGTGTACATAAATACTTTTTAAAAGCTGAAATATTAAAAACTCCTCTGCAAGGATTTCTGACACTAGAAAGTATAGTATGTTATCATTTGCATCTTTTTTTTCCTTTTTTTAAGTATTACAGGCCTATTAGTGCTGCGAAATGTCAGCCACTGGATGTTGAGACTCATCCGCTAAAATGTCAGTCCAGTCCAAGTTCATTAATAAAGCACTTCGGTGTATTAAACATAATCATAATATGACCTTTGATGCAACAAAATGGCCATTTTACATACATATGAATAAACATGAGCCTTAAGAACAGGCATCCTATGGTCATTTCATAAGAAATTTCCAAAAGTAAAAAGATAGTTTATCACAGCCAGTTTCTAAATTTTTCAAGGAAGTTTAAACATTGCCCTTTAAAATAAGTTTAGTTTTGAGTTTTAAAAGTGCCAAACTATTGACAAACTATTGTTTGTCAATAGTTTGCCACTTTTCCTACATAGTTTGTAAAGAACTGAATGGCATGTTTGTTTTTCAAGCTGTGCCATTAAAGGCATAAGCAGAAAGAGCTAGACTCAACACTGCTGGAACAAAACTAAGAAACGTGAGGCGTTCAGCACCTCCCCCTTTTCGTAGGCCAGTCTCAAACGACTTCACCAGACTGGGGAAGGGAAAGGGAAAATACATTTTTGAGCTCAACAAATTCAGCAAAACCAACTGGAAAAGAGTACAATACAAGAAGTACTCAGAAGCATAAAAGTGAGATTTCTTTCAAATGTGGTCTTGGTTTCACACTTAAATCATCCAATTAAATTACTTAAATAATAATGCATCTAATAACAATCAGGTTTGATTTGGCATTGGTTCATTTGACTATAAAATAAAACTAGTGGTCATTACACTGAAAGATTTGTTCATTCATGTACAGTATAGATGGTTTTCATAACCCATTAAAAAGCTGTAGGAAAGTTATTGTGTGCAAATGCCAATGCTGCCGCTCTCCAAAGACCGTCTTCCTTTTTCTTCATGCTTCATGAGTGAGAGTGTAGCATCCTCTTCTGGTTAGAAACAGACGTGTGTACGAGCAGCAAAAGAGCTGTGACAGCCATATGGGCCAAACAGACTGTGGGAGAAAAGAGAAATCTTTTTTGATGACTCAGAGGCGGATGAGTGATCAGTAAAAGTATTTAACTCCCCATCAAAGCTCCGAAAAGCAATTCATTAAGAGTGTGGTAGTCTTAAAGGTTCCTTTGGAGTGATTCCGTAGAACCTCTTTCCATAGGTTCAACTCAAGTGACGCCACTCAACTGAAAAGTTCTTAAAGCCACTAAAAGTGATTATTTTAAGGTGTCGCTCCAAGGAACCCTTTTAAGCACCTGTGTTTTATTTAGGAGCAAATATGGCAGCTCAGTAAAAGAAAAAAATGCCAATCAGCTATAACATGAAAACCAACTTGGCAGCAGCAGATCCATAAAGTCCTGTGAGAGATGGAGACTCTATGGGTCAGACTAGTTTGTCAAGTAAATCCTGTAGACACTCAGTTGCATTGAGATTTAAAGGAATAGTCAATATCATTCTTGAACAATTTTCTGCAGTGTGACAGGGTGCATTATCCTGCCGAAAGAGGATAGATTACCAGGATAATATCAAATATCAGGTCTCCAAGTTCTTCAGATCTCAGTCCCATGAAGCATCAGTGGAAAATGCTGGGCAACTACTCCCAGGAGGCCCTACCTTGCAATTTAGAGGACATTAGCAGGATCTGCTGCTCAGGTCTTGGTGTCAGATATCACAGCATGCCTTCAGAGGTCGTGTAGAGACCTAGATGGGTCAGAGCTGTTTTGGTGGCATGAGGAGGCAACACATTATTACTCAGTATTATATAATACTATACTAGGTTCTGATGGTGAAAAAGCATAATTGGTCTGTTTTTCATCCATCTTATAATGGAGATACATTTACAACCCATAAGTCGGTGTCCTGGTCATAGATTCAGCTTATTCTTGGTCTAAATTGCCTTAGCAGTGCTGAATCATCTTCGGAAATGTTTTTTTTTTATGTAGATACAGGCTTTATCTGGGACTGGGAAAGTCGTCTGAGTATGTTCTCATCAAGATAATGCATGGATGCTATTTAATGCACTGGGGATGAAAAGTCCAGAGAAAGAGATTAGCTAAACATTGAAATGCAGTGACAAAATTGGTTTACTCTGGACCTCATTACACATGACACATTCAGATGCTTGTTTTATAATTAAACTCCTTCAAAAAGTGTTTCACTTTCCATCAGACAATATGGAAAGCTCTGCTGTGTAATAAAACAATAAAGACAGAACAGAGTCGACATTCGTAACAGTCAAAATCCATTTGCTTCAGAGTCCAAAAGATGGTGCTGCTACTGCTCCACTGGGTGGCACTCACACACAGGCCCTCAGCTCTAAAAAGAACGAAGACCAGACTGAACTTTTCATCTGCCATTTCAGCATGCAGCAGATGAAGGGATCACAGTCAGAATGAGAATGCTTTGCCCTTGCTGTCCTCCTGTGTCCTTGGAATATACAACTACATAATGAACAAGCAGTACAACGTCTGTGTGTGTCCATAATATGTTAATACATTTACCTATAAAAGGTCAGATCTGTCACTATGGAAAATGAATAAATAAATGACTCAAAAATAAATAAATATTTATAAATACATACATTGCAAATATAAATACGTTTACCTTACAAAATAATAGGCTAAATGCATTTAGATCCACAACATTATACACACATACATACACACACACACACACACACACACACACACACACACACACACACACACACACACACACACACACACACAC